>DWGR01000672.1:0-20267 GCA_018247715.1 Heliconius burneyi | reverse complement strand
AAAAATATTGTATTAAGACTTTTGTCTCACCTTAATCACATAAACTGTGAAATGTCGACATACTTCGCTTTTATTAAATTAATCCACAGATTATTTACAAATTTATTCAACACATGTACCGACATTCATCGGTAAACAACACTTTATACAATATTTAGACAGACGGCCGTCACGCACAAGCAGAGACGTGACACTGTTCATGTTTGGAATGGCAATTTTTTCATTAAACGGCATAATGACACTAATATCTAGGTTCTAATAATGATACTATTAGAAGCTAGACATTACTTGGGATACAACACTATGACACTATTTGAGCCTGGTTGCTATATGTATGTGTACATATATTTTTTTATTTATCCATATAAATTTAGATAAATACAAGCTATATAGCATATCTACTATTTAAAAAAATACAATACATACATAATGCTTTTTTTCACGTCACTTACATGAGATACAATATTTGTAGTGACACGCTCTTGAAGGTCATCCAAATCGGCGTCACCTCCTTTCTCTGGTTTTTCTATAAATTAAATATAATATAATTATATTAACCTAATGTTAAATGCTAAAAAAACTTAATGCATTGAATTTGCTTTACCAAATGTTAAAAAACATAATTTTAGTCTAATAATTAAAGGAGAAACTCTCAATGTGTCGGAATCAGCTATTTTCTTAGGTATAACTGTAGATTCTAAACTCCAGTGGAACACTCATCTGGAAGCACTTGCGGATAAACTCAGCTCTGCCACGTTCGCAATTAAAAAAGTAAGACAAATGACGCACGTTGAAACTGGCCGACTAGTCTACTATAGCTATTTTCATAGTATTTTATCTTATGGAATGCTGCCATGGGGCAGTGCTTCAGATATAAATTCAATATTTATTCTCCAAAAAAGAACCGTGGGATATATTTATAATTTAAGAGCTCGAGATTCTCTGGGAGATGTTTTCAGAGATGCGGGCATTATCACAATTGCTTCACAATTTCTATATTATAATATTCTGTTTGTCCAAAAAAATATACAGTGTCATGGTAATAATAGTGATAGACATATGATAGGGACGAGAAATAAAGATAAGCTTGTTACGCCAAGTTTTCGCCTCCAAAACGTTAATAAATCTTTTATGGGTCTCGGTATACGTGTATATAATTTTCCACAATTTTTTTAAAATTCCACAGTGTATTCTAAATTTGCCACTACCAAAATTTTAAGTAACTGTAAATAAAATTCTAGCAAGTAAATCCTATTACACTGTTCAAGAATATTTAGAGAATAAATATGCATGGAATTAATGTCTGTTGGATGTCATGCAGGATAGTTGCCAGCTAATGTCATAATTAATTATACCATTGACTTTGAAAAGAGCAACTGTTGAGTTTCTTGCCGGCTCTTCTCAGCAGAACTATCTTTTGAACCGGTGGTAGCTTTTTGTTTGTATGTTCACTCGACGATTCAAAAGTGCATACATAGTCTATTTGAATAAATAATATTTTGAATTTGAATTCAGTTGTTTATAATTTTATGTATAAAACAGTAAATATATACATTAGTGTCTTCGCACGGAATATTTATTTTTCTTTTGTTTAAGTTTTAATTCAGGAGCCGACATGTACAAGAAATGACAGTCGAAAAAATTTTTTACAGAAAAGTTTATGTTTTTAAAAACGCAGCATTGAGTTCTGCCACTCAACGTCACCACAATCTAATATTATCGTCTTAAAAATACAACGTGAGGTGATGAATCCAAGATTCTTTCTGCTTGCACATCCTTAAGTTATAATATGGTACTGACTAGGGAGTTTCATGCGAGTGCTGCACAGCAGTGCGATGGTATCGAGCAAGGCGGCGTGTAGTGACGTCGGCCACTTCCGTAAGTTATAATACGATACTGACTAGGGAGCTTCATGCGAGGGCCGCCCAGCAGTGTGATGGTGTCGAGCAGGATGGCGTGCAGCGACGTCGGCAAGTCCTCGTTGTCGGCAAGTTCATCGCACTCGTCGGCCGCGTGCTGCAGCACCTCGCGGGAGAGTTGACATTGTATGTTCAGTTTCTGTACTAACGACATACGCTGCAGCATTATGTCGTAGATCAGTTGACGGGATTCAAAGGTAATTGAATCTGCAACCAATCATCCATTAAGGTAAAAATGTTATGTTTTAGTACGAAAATATAATTTTTAATTTCCCCATGATTGGCAGATACTCCCTAAGCGAAAAGAGATTAATGTTGAGACCTTCCATTCTTCCATTCACTTTTGAAACATCCCATCTCATCCCACAGAAATGTTGCGCGTAATTCAACGGAAACCAACACCACTTTTGGTCATAAATTGACAACAGACCATGAAAAGGAAAATCATAATGTGCATATATAATATGAATTTAAATATTTCTTTAAATGAGCCTAGAATTGAGAAATGAACCTATAACAATGCTCTTTACAATTAAATATTTTTCCACAATTTTGCACATCCTGCCTATAGCAGGGCAGGCCAAGGTTACGTCAGTATTAGATACTCCGTTTTCTATTTGCTTTGTGTACAATCGCAACAAATTCTAATGATAATATTGCATTAATTTTATGTAATACACATTTTCTCCTAAGTCATAGGAAATATTTCATATTCAGAATGATTACACTAAATTTAATTCAAAACAAAATGAATAAGTATACCGTTATCTTGATTGTTGTAATACAACACACAGTCGACAAAGTGATGGTAAATCGTATTGACAGTGAGGCAGCACGACACGTAGTATTCAGCGGGCTCGCGCACGTCGTGGTCATCGTCCGCTAGCAAGGTGCAGTAACTATAAATATAATAAATTGTAACTTTTTTTTTACTATAGTTTTACACTTCTTTGTAAGAATCTATTGTTTATGTCATTCCTTCTTTGTCTTTATGGCTCTTTTTAAATTCTTTTCTGGCTTTATTTTCACGTTATATACCTGTATATAATAATAGAAGTGTTAGCGTACCTTTTAAGGAAACAGCATATAGGGTAAAATATTTGAAACCCATAACTAAAGAAATTAATCGAGATGCTTCAACAGTTTACATGTAGTTTTTTTTTCATATCACGATTTTTATTCATATTATTTCGTGTGACGCGCACATACTACAACAAAAATACTACTAAGCGTTGCCAATCTTCTACGTTTCATTCATACAAAACATAACCGAATGAGAATGAACGATATCTCGCGTTGTTTTTTCCACGCAATTATCTACTTATTATAATAAATCAAAACAACGTTCAAAGCTCTTATTAAAATTGTTTTACAACAATAAAAATAGGAATTTTAAGGCAATGTATTATATCTCCTTTATTAGGAAAATATTTAGAAATAATACATGGTTATTTAACCACACACAAATAATGATTTATTTAGAATTGAGTTTTCGTAGGTTACCGTGTAACATTATAGTTAATTTTAATACGATTTTGTATCAAAATAATTAAATAAAAGTAAATAGTAATAAAAATCTTAATTATAAATTTAAAAGTATGTTCGAGAAGTATTTTAATTAATGGCATTCCATGTACTAAGTAAGAACTATTACAATAATTTTTAATTATATGTGACTATCATGTGTAAACAAACCATAACTTAGCGGCGCCGCTGCCTTGTTATTTATTTTGACGTATTGATTTATATTTTTGACGTATTGACGTCTGATTTATTTGTAAATAACATTGGTAATTTTATTAATTATTTTAATATCAAAGTATAATCTATATTTATTATGCAATCATTCCTGCACGATATAGTAACACTTGCGCGAAATACAAAGAGGACCAATGAATGCCACCTTCCGCCATGTTGTATTTTAAAATTTTAAAATTTCAGATACTATTGACAAATTGAATAATTTAATATCTCTGTTTATTAAATTGTATTGAAGTATTAATTATTGTTTGTAACAATTACATCTTTATTTATAGCTATTATATAAAAAAGACAATAAAAAAATACTGACTTGTAATCGTAACTTTTTAAGTAATAAGTAGTGTCAATAGATTCCAAATGAATATTTGATTATTTTTTCTTGTATTAATTATTACTATAAACGTAATTATTAAAATCTCTCACAAAAACTGGTATTTTTATTTAAAATTCAATAAAGAAGAAAAAACTAACATAAAGATAATTTTATAATTTACTTAATAGGCTTTTAATTCGAATAACATTTTAAAGTTTTTGCACTTGTAACACTGACGGCTGATCACTTGCAACACTGCAACACATACAAC
This sequence comes from Heliconius burneyi, assembly GCA_018247715.1. Classification (NCBI taxonomy): domain Eukaryota; kingdom Metazoa; phylum Arthropoda; class Insecta; order Lepidoptera; family Nymphalidae; genus Heliconius; species Heliconius burneyi. Next base: position 16,003 of record DWGR01000672.1, on the reverse strand, counting down.
TTTGTTGTCAGTAAAAAACTTTGAATATCGAAACTCTTTCTTATTAAATAATGTTTGTTGCGGTTGTTTGTATGTTGTTCTTTTATCGGTTAACTTATTTTGTTCTGACTCTAATAAATTTAGCCAGTATTTGATAAGCTCCAAAACATCTTCCGTTTTTAGCTCTATGTAGGTAAACTGGAGTTCGAAAACAAAACAATGTATTCCTGCGACTTAAAAACAAACATGGTTTCGATTTTTTTATGACTCATAAATCACGGTTATTTGGCAAAATACACTTTTAAGTATGAGTCTTAAGCTCACGCTGAATCCCGCATACAGCAGGATAGGCAGAGGGAATGTAAATGTTAGGACACTTGTTTCTCGATTTCCATCAAAATCTCGAGGCATTGCGTGTTGAGTAGATGAAATCAACGCCACGTTTTGCCTTGTTACCAGAGTGAGGAAATTAAAATATTAAATAATTCATTTCCTCGAGCAGTAATTGAACCTTCAACTGTCGCGTTTGTACGCCTGCGCTACGAGAGCTTCATATAGAAACTGATTGATATAAATGTATCTACCGGTAATACAGCGGCGTGCGCAGGCGCAAGTACCCGGCGAGCAGCAGGCGCGTAAGGGCGCGAACGGCCGCGCGCCGCAGCGCCGCCTCCACCCGTGTTGCTAGGCAACCGCATATCGACTCTATTAACGGCTCCACTATGCACGAGTATCTGAAACAATGTCGTTATTTATTATTCCATTAAATCCAGAAAGCCATCATTATCATTAACAACTTTTTTTCATTGTCGCGTTTTTTATTAAGGCGTTAAAGTATTATTTAACGCAATATTTGAAAGTTTCAATAGCCATGTAATATAAAGGAGCAGTAGGGTAAGTTAAAATAATTAAAAAAAACACACCTTGTGCAAATATCAGTGAGCGCCATCAAGGAGTTGTGTCGTGCACACAAAGGGACAGAGGTGTCGCGCAGCAGCGTGGCGAGGGGGGGCGCAAGCGCGGCGGCGGCGTCCCGGGAGCGCACGCACAGCCTGCCCGCACCCGCCACGCACTGGCCGATCTCACGAGCGCCCCATTCTATAGAAAAAAAAGAGGCCACTTTGGTTTTTTTTTTTCCTAGTTAATAGGGTAAATAGACAAGCGGTAGTTTTGTAATGGCACTCACCACAAATTGAAATGATCCTTAAACTATATAACCCTCTAAGGTTCGCAATTACGATCATATGAAGTGGAGCATTGAATTCACTGCGCCGGGCTGATTGGGCACTAGTATTGAAGTACCCAGTATGTTCTTAGAAGACATCATCCATCATAACCATCTATTTATAGTACAGTCGACGAGTCGTGGCGGCCGTTAACTGTTTATATATCGATTTTTTTCAGGGCGGCCACGATTCATCGACTATATTGTATATTTACACAGTAGTTACTTAGTAATAAAAGGTCTTTAGTAGTACAAGTACGTACGATCACATACACTACAGTACAGGTACAGGTTATAGGTAGTACAGGTATAGGTACCAGGTGGTGGGTCGGCGAGTGCCGTCAGGAACAGGCGCAACAGCCGCGGCGAGGGTGGCACCGGCGCTACTAGCGACACGTCCACCGCACGCAACCATTCATCTACTTCCGCCACGCCTCCCGCCAAAGCGCGACTCTCAGCTAACAGATAAGATAATAAGAATAAAATTATAAATAATTAAAATATTAAAGCAGAAGGAACCTGGGAACCTCATTTTGAGACACTTCCATTTCACACTATCCGCTGAATTCTTGAGGCATTGCGTGTTGAGTGGCGGAAGTCAATGCCGGTAAAAACTTAAATATAATACGGATATAAAAAAATACAGAAGGAATAAATACGTTATGGTCTTAAAATTATAGCAATTAATCTTTCAGCTACGTAAAAAACTCGTGTGTACGCGTACTATTTTAGTGCATAGGTATGTAACCTTTCTGTGCTATTTATTTTACTTAATATATTTCATCATTTATATTATTATTGAAAGTATAATAATATAAGTAATGAGTAATGAGTAAGGGTTAAGTTCTTCTTTATCCTGGGTTATTATTTCGTAAATAAGATAAGAAATAGGTAAGTACTTACACATTATCTTCTTTAAAACACTAATTGTTCAAATATAGGAAAAGGAGAAAAAATATACATATATAAATGGTAAATCAACTCACATATCCGCAATAACTTAGTGGCCCACTGTAGATTCTCCGGATCGAGTTGGGCAGCAAGAGATGCGCATGCGGGTCTACATTCTATAATAAAATAAAAAATCAGCTTCACGCTATATCCCGCACAAAGCAGGGTAGGCAGTGGGAACTAGTGTTAAGACACTTCGTTCCCCACTTTCTGCCGAATTCTGGAGACATTACGTGTTGAGTGCAGAACTAAACACCGCAACATCCTATATTGGAAGAATATCATATTATGATTTATATAGAATTATTTTATCTCTATATATCATAAAATAAAGTCGCCATTCGCCTCTATCTGGTCTTTCTAACTCTTCTTCTAAACTACCCAACAGATTTTAATGCAATTTTACCACTAGGGTAGAGTATTTCTCACGGAAGGTATAAACCTTCATTCTATAAATAATATAGTTTATTATTTGTATATTCTTATGTAATTTAACATAAATACTATACTACTATATAATAAGTAAGTACTGCATGAAAATAATGTACTAGAGCATTGTTCCTCTTAATAAGATCTACAAAAAAGTCAGCGATAGCATATTCATATCTTTTAAAGATAAAGTGTAGTGATCATATTTCTGTCTAAAAATAGTAATTTGGATATATTTTTTAATTGTCAACCACGCGTCACTTTGTACCCAAAGTGTGCTGTAAAATCGAATGGTTGTAGGTTCGATCCCCACTCGAGGAAATGAAATATTTATTTAAAATTTAATATTTTCATATCTTCGCTCAGGTGTCGAGGCAAAGCGCGGCGTTGAACCACCGCTCACCACGCAATGCCTTCAAAATTCAGCGGAACGGAGTGTCTTAACATAAGGTTCCCTCTACCTACCCGTGTATCCCGCATACAGCAGTATGCGATACAGCGTGAAGCTGATTTAATTTAAAATTTTTATTATGCTTTAGGGCCGTTGTAGCACAGGGTTAAGAGGGTGCGATGGTTGTATTTTCGATTTTAATTCGGGGGAATGAAATATTTCATATTTTTATTTCTTCGCTAGGTAACGAGGTAAACGTTGAGTTTCGCCAATCCACACGCAATGCCTGCGGAAATCAGCGAGAAGTTGGAAACGGAAGTGTCTTTACGTGAGCACAGTGATTTAACATTGGGTTACCAAGGTTCCTTCTGCCTAGTAAATATATTACCGTCGTCAGCAACAGACGCGAGTCTCGCCACTAAATGTTCTCTTAGCGCAGCTCGTTCCGTGAGGGCAAGTGCGCGCTCCCACGACGACAGCAGCTCCACTGTCAGTAGTAAGAGACGTCCGTCACGATCCTGTCATCAATATATATATATATATATATATATATATATATATATACATTAGGGTGGATCAATAAAATATGTATGCTAAAAGGGCAGCTCTTATTTTTTATATTAAGAGGTTTCTCATCGCGATTTAGAATTTCCGATATAAATTGCAGGGAGAGTTTTGTATTTTTCATTTGAAACTTTGTTGCGATTAAACTAATAGTATCGATGTAAAAGCCAATATATATTCTTGTAGTAAATTAAACGATGTACACTTGTAAACAAAAAGAGGGAAAAAAATAGGGTAGATATTGGTGAAAAAGATGGAAAAAAGAGGAAAAAAATAGGGTAGATATTGGTGCAAAGCAATGGAATTGTGTCAGTCTGTTGCTCGTAGGCAACGGCCCTTATTGAAAGGAAACTTGTGTGAGGTATTATTATTATGTGATAGATGTAACTTATGACAATTAGTTAGAACCTTTCGGAAAAATTTAGAAACATATGGACGATATGTGTAGGACAATACGCGAATCGACTGCAACTCTGGAGGAATGTGCTGGTTTCGTGACAGGATGAATGCGCATCGAAATTTTAAACGAAAAGAAAGTAATACTTCTTATAAATTTTCAGTCTTTTTGCATTTATTTGGCTTTTACTTTTCACCTGGCACAAAGGTAGATGATCTATTTTCATGAGAAACCCTAATCGATACGGGAATTATATCATATACTATTCTTGTGATAATAAAAAAATTAAATGTGATAATTTTTTAATCAAAACTTAACCATCTTCAGTTATTTATATTACTTGAAGTACTGACTAAAATAGTTGAACACTAAAATAGTTTTTGAAATGCAACGTCATATTTATCTCATTTAGGTCAGAAAAAGATAAACAGAAACAAAAATACCTTTGATTCTGTCAATTTGTAATAGTATTCCAATAGAAAGCTTATATCTGAGTATTCCAGTTCGCGGGCTACACTAGTTAACAGCACCAAGCATTGCAAATCGCGTTCGTCATTAAGTACTCCAAGATGTGTGCTTACTAAGTCCACGAGACGATGACTGAAATCATAAAAAAATAAATCAGCTTCACGCTATTTTTCACACATTGCAGAGTAGGCAGAGAGTACATGTAAGGCACAGCGTTCTCCACTTTCCGCGGAATTTTTCGTGGCATTCTGTATAGGAGTAGCGGAACTCAACCCTGGAATATTTTTTTTTATAGAAAAAGTCATGGCAAACGAGCGTACGGGTCACTTGATGATAAGTGATCACCGCCGCCCACGACACCCCGTAACACCAGAGGAGCTACTGGTGCGTTGCCAGCTTTTGGGTTGGTTGGGCGCCGGAGCCCGGCATTACGTAATGCGAAACGCAGTGGCATAAAGCCACGGGGGTGGTAATGATCTGGTCGAGTCTGCCCATGCGTGTTGCCATTGCTGGCGACGTGACTCTCCCACTCGTACTTTAGTCGCCTCTTACGACACCACCAGTACCAAGGTAAACTTTTTGTCTTGATACCAGAAGAAAGAGATGGAAATATTAATAAATAATAAATCATTCCTTCGAGTGGGGATCGAACCCACAAGCGTCGCGTGACAGTCAACTCAAGTTAAATACTGTAAAGTAATGTGTGTATTAGTTATTGCCACTAAGCACGCAGGCGAAGCCGCAGGTAAAACCTAGTCAAACAGTATGATGGCAGCAACACTCACTTAATACAATTAGACGATTTGTGAAGTAAAGTAGAGGCTTTTTGCAAATGTCTCTTCATTTTATGTCGCGTGACACCAGCAAGGAAGAGCCACGGCGTCGGGTCCTCTTCTTGTGTATACTGACTAAAGCGTTCTATAAGTAGATTTTTTACTAGGCTCACTACTTGTTCTTGGATCTAGGAAAGATATAAATATATTTATACAATATACTTATATTTACAGGGCCAAGCCGGCGTGGCGCAGCTGCATAAAATATGACTCTGAACGCGACAATTGTAGGTTTGATTCCCATTCTAGGTAATTAATTATTTGTATTTCCTATTGATGGTAATAAGACAAAACTCGAGACTGAATTAACAACCAATATGTCAAAAAAATGGGTGGTGATTAGAAAACGAAGTGCCTTAACATTAACCTACTGCCCATCCTGCGAGTTATTAAAATCTATGGAATATTTCTCGTAGGTCTACAATTATGATAACCGTAAGTTGTGAAAACTTACTATAAAAACAAAGGAAAAAATTCAATATATACAAATTTATAAGTAAATCATAGAAATAAATTATTAAAAACTTATATTTGTAGTTCATGTCATACAAAATGAGTGCATACGCCCGAAACTTTAAGTTTGTCAACTTTTATAAGTAGGATCAACAGGAAGCACCTGTTGCCCTACAATCCTGAAATTGGTTCAGAGCCCTCGATGGGCGTGTCTGACTCGCACTAACCCGTTTTTATTTTATTAGGATAAAAATCACATTCTATAGTGCAAATATTGAAGTATTATATTTTAATAATAACCATTTGTCTTTAAAGCACTTCAACAATTAAGAATTTTAATAAAAGATTAAATAAAAAAAAAATTGTCGTCAAAAATATTTACCTTGGCCTCGGGATCAGAGAGCTGATGCATAGGGCCGGTGAGGAAGGCATCTAGTACCGCCTGGTCGGGGTTCTGTACCGCCAACTCGCCTAAAGCATTGATGGCCGCCACCCTCACGACTATACTTGCGTCACGGCACAGACCGTTTAGCATCTATAATATAACATACTCGTATAGCACGTTCTGTCCCACTTAAGTGAGTCTTTCTGAACTTTTGCACAGTATTCACTCGGAAAATAAATATCAAAGTAAGAAAAAGCCTAAAATCAAACCTGCGCATCTATCTACAGCTAACTTCAGGATGTGACCACTACTTGTCGACCGTAGTGTAATTAGACTTGGTTACGGTTGCATAATACAATTTTACCTAACAACTATTAAGTTATTATTTTTTCTTGCCATTTCTTTCAACGTATTAATAATTAAAAATCAATATTTTAAATAATCCATGTTTCATTACTTAATGAGTTTCGGAACAATTTAAAATCTGGTCGTAATTATTTTTAATATAAAAAGAAAACATCGTACCGCATAATCGGAAGTAAGTGGTATCTTCCCACTGTTGTATGTGTTCACAATGAGTCGTTGTAATAAGGCCACGGCGGATTTGCGGACCACTGCGCGTTCATCGCAAACGCAGCGCGCTGCAATGGCAGCTAGACGAGACACCTCGTCATCACCATTTAGCTCCTGTTTAGAATTAAACTTATATTTATAATTTTTTTACGTAATACGGAATTGTAAATGAATTTACAATATCTAAATGCCCACAAATTAAAATGAAAACTTTATACTAGTATAAATATAAACGGTATTCTTGTTTTGGTTATCCCATATTATTAAGGACGACATTCATAAATTATTCTATACTAGCGGCCTGCCAGCGGCTTCGCCCGCTTGAACTAGTTATTGATTGTTATTATACTTATTACATGATTGTTAGTAAGGATTTATAATATTCTTTGTACAATAATTGTAATGATTGCATATACCTCCTCTACAATTTTAAATTAGTTACATCTATTATAAGCTTTAGCTCATAAGCTTAGAATCGGTAAACATGTAGTTATTACAAAGTACACGTTTTCAGGATGTTTTTAGACATTTGTATATAGATTTATTTCAAACGACCAAACCGAAGAATTAAAAATTCAACGATTTGAAGATCAAGTCGTCGTTTTCATCAGTGTTCAACACACACTAAGTATGACTTAAACCGTTGAATATAATATAGTAATCTTTATATAGATATAGTTTGCTATACAATTTTCGCAAGTAAACTAATGCCTTGAGTTCATTCAAACAACGATAACTTTTTTTTAATGAACCGATTTTGATGAAACAAACAAACAACAACTTTAAATGTTAAGTGGAATTTCAACAAAGCAATTGGTGAAAGTTTGAAGTAAATCGGTTCAGTACTTTCGGAGATTAGCATAACCATACATACTGACAAGAAATTTGCTTACTGTTTAAGACGGAAAAAACATCAGGATAGAAAAAACATTCTACCTTCACAGCTTTAATGACAGCCGGATGGTCGGACTGTAGGCACTCGGTGAGTATGGCGAGGGCGCGGGTGCGCAGCGAGCTGGACACGTCGTGCACGCGCTCGCACACCGCGCGCAACACTTCACCGTGCGCTATGGTGTGGGCCCGCTCACGTAACAAGCCCGCCGCCTCCTCTTCTTGCATGTTGTCCTGGTACATCAAGTTTAATTTTATAATAATTTATACGTCTCATTGCGTTAGTTATGGGACCAATTTACGTTCTGGAAATGTTTTTTTTTTAATTTCCCCGCCCTGGTAACAATACAAAGCGATTTTAGGCAAAAGGCGGAGACTGGCACTCCATTCTCCGCCACTTCTTAACACTATTTTATATCTGTCCACCATGCTATAGGCGAGAAGTATAAACTTGGAAAGATATTATAAAGATAAATAAAAGTTTTGTTATTAACTCGCTTATCTGTAATTCAAATGAGTTATTAACGGTAATAATAACGTTCATTCATGTGTGTGTGTTGTAGCAGTCAAAAGCATAACTTCAGGTTTTCTTAACTGTTGCGTGTTGTAGCTTCGCGAAGATTATAATCAACGGTAAGAGAATATCCAAAAATAATTGATTTTGCTCAGCCATCTACAGCTAACTTCAAAGCGGCCGCGACGAGCCAACCATACTACACACTCACGTAAAAAATCTAAATCATTAAAAAATTAAAATAATAGTATGTATAATTTTTATTACTTTACTCTTGTAAGAGAAATCTTATTACAATCCAGTCCACATTAGAAATAAATACTTACATCCGAACTGTCTTGGCTGCTTTCATCGGAAGTTGTGTTGCTGAGCTCCTCATTGTTTTGGCCCTCTAGAGTAGCTACTGCACCGTTCACTGAGAGATTTTTATTAATCAGATAACTTTATTGATAAAAAATTTAAAAAAAGTCATTAAGCTTCACGTTGTATCCCGCACACAGCAGGGTAGGCAGAAGGAACCTAGTGTTAAGACACTCCGTTCCCCACTTTCTGCCGAACTCGGAGGAATTGCGTGTTGAGTGGTAGAACTCAACTCCGCGCTTTGCCTCGACACCACAGCAAAGAAATGTAAATATAAATGTAAATAAATATTTCACTTCCTCGAGTGGGGATCGGACCCATAACCGTCGCGTTACAGTCACACACTTGTGCCGCTGCACCACGACGCTCTCGACGGCACGACGGATGAAAAAATATATATTTAAATAAATTATTTTTATAATAGAATATTTATCCAAATAGTTTACTCTGGCTACAAATATTTAATGCTAAATATCTTATCTTTCTTTAATACATAGATATATTACCTTCAGTTTGGGAATTATTTACATAACAGTCATTAGAATTGACCAACTCTGGATCATTGTTTAGTAATTTGGCCAACATTTCCTAGAAATAATATAAAGGAAAATATTATTACATATTAATCTTTTTTAAACAAGTTCCGTAATTTATAAAGTAAATAAAGTTTACAATACATATACCAGAGCAATTTGTCTGTGAGCCACTTTTGCGGTTGCTGATAATGTAAGCAGCCATTTTACAAAATCCTTATATGTTTTTCCAGTTAACATACTCATTAAACCAACTACGAGAGACACCCGGGCGGATCGCACTTCTGCACGCTCCTAAAATGAAGACAATTATTAATATCAGATTTTTTTATCTACAACAAATTTTAACCTGTTCCGCACTTAACGCCGATCTTCCGTGATAATGCGTATTGATTGGCCGTGCTTTGTCTTGTACATACACAACTTGGGTGAACTGCCAATCAAAGCTGTCAACCGTCAATCGTCATGTATACATTTGTACCATTTGCTCCACTACTGAACATGAAAATATCCATAAAATTAAATATTTTTGAACCAAAGTTTCACCCGCATTACTTGTTCCAATTCCTACACGGGCACTGTTAATAATGATTCCTTTTATTAAAAAAGGCAATTTTCTGTTGTTCCAATTTTTTGTATACAATTTCAAATGTATACTTCTTCAAAATAAAAATCAACAATTAAAATTTAATTAATATATTATTATAGCCCAATAAAACTTTATTAAAGAGTCAACTTACCAAGCCATCCAAGGTGTAACATAAATGTTGTAAAAGTATAATATATCCTGACATAGATGCTTTCCAATATTTAGCTAACAGTAGGCCTGAATATGTGACATAAGAAGCACGAACTATATTCTAAAATTTAAATAATTATTTAAACTTTAAAGTAAAAAAAAAGTAAAGAAGTTATCTATACTATATATAGTAAAATATTTCAAACTCAAGCCTAAAGAAATTATTCAAGGTATCTTAACAGTTTGGATGTAGAATTTTTTTTTCATTTCACGATTTTTATCCATACCTGTATTTTGTGTGACGCACACATACTACAAAACTACTACGTGTGTGACGACTTTGACAGGTATGTGCGTGTAAAAATATATATACTTTTGGCATAAGCACACAGCTTATGTCAAAAGTATATATATTTTTTAAAAAAATTAAAAAATCATTATTTAAGTATATAACATTACATTACTGTATGTATTTTAATAATTATATATTAATTCATTTGTATATTATGTACTTAATGTATATTTATTATTATATACTTATGTAAATTATTATTTTTTATGCTCTGGTGTCAAGGCAAAGCACGGCGTTGAGTTCTGCCCCGCAACACGCAATGCCTCCAGAATAAGGCAGAAAGTGGGGAATGGAGTGTCTTAACACTAGTTTCCCTCTATCTACCCTGCTATGTGCGGGATACAGCATGAAGCTTAAAAAATAAAAAAAAATCAACTGACAGACGAATACCATCTCAGTCTACCTGTGACCATGGACTACTTCTAAGTGTTCGAAACATCAGGTTTCCAAAAATGTATAATAATAAATATATGTGATTAATGCTGTTAAAATAGTTTCATTTAAAATATGTAATAATAGTGAAAATAGTTTCAATTTATAATGAGGATGTCAGAACATTGCCTGGGCCTTCAAAATCAAGTATGAGGGGCCGTTTTAAATATTCATTAATGTTAGCATCCACTGTATGAGCTCCTCTTCACAACCACACCAAATTTGAAATTACTGTACTAGTGTTAACCTCAAAATAAATTCTAGAAAGTAATTGTTTGTAGTTCTAGACTTGATAAGAACTCTTAGCAAACTATAGAAATATTTCACTATAACAGCTTTCACTTCTACTATCACTTACAAATATAGTCTAAGCTTATACTTGGTCAGTTCATTCATGAGTTGGTCATTTACTTCAAAATTTTGATCTTTCACAATATTTATTTCCAATGGAACTGTGACTTCTACCAGTACTATATAATACTTACATTAGCTTGACGGCAATCCACAGACACCGCTAATAATTTGGGAAGTAAGCATTTAAAGAGCATTTTTATAGCTGATGCATCAGGAGCTCCATTTGCATCACACAGCAAAATATCTATAATTTTGTAAATTTCAGAAGATAGATTGTCCAATTCAATTTTATCTGTGAAAAAGAATTTATTAGAAGTGATTACTTCTTTAATTTTTGTATACATTTATAATTTTTGGTTTGCAAAATTTAAGATAATTATTGTAATTTTTGATTATATTAAAAAAGTAAATAACTTTTAGCTATTAATTATGTAAATAAAGATTATATATTATATATCAAGTATATATGACAAATTATAAATTTAGCAAATATAATATTCTAGATACCTATGTGAAGTTTATTTACTATTGCTCCACCCGTAATATCTACTAAGTTGCTTAAAATATCTTCAAAGTTCATATCACTTGGAATTAAGTGCAAATTTGTGATAATTCCTTGTAAGTCTTGAACCAAATATGTAAGTTCCTTAATAATAGAATTTACTTCCCTAGCAAGTTCTTTTGTATTAAAATACGAGTCCTCATTATCACACATTCCCTTAGGATAGCTGAAGCATAGAAGGGAATGTGCAAAAAGTTGCGAATGATAAATGTGGTATGCTTTATATCCCGGTATTAAAATTAATTTGTAGTACAAACGAGATGCTAATAGTGCATTGCTTCTGTGATCTTTGGAAACAACATTTTTTCCGCCAATATCAATATAATAGGCTAGCAATGCTAATAAATTTTGATACTTTATTTGATGAGACAGAACTGTCCACGATTTTTCTTCTTGAGAATTCTCAGAGTTAAGCCAATCGTCGATAGTTGTCATTATAGATTGAAATACTGATTTGATTTCAAGAGATTCTAATATATCTTCGTATTCACAAGGGATTTCCTCAAATTCTAAAAATTCAGAGTCAAATATATTTTGAACCCATCCTTCATGTAAACAATCTAAGCGTAATCTACTAATTTCGCATAAGATATCTTCCATTTTATGTGGTAAAATGAAAATTTGCTATGCTTTGTTATTTGGTAAATATTCAAATGTTTATAAGTATTAAATTGTACAAATACAATTTATACAGTAAACGTCAAACTCAAATTTCAGTACAGTTCAGTCATAGGGACACGAAAAAAGTATCGATACTTTGTGGTATCGAGTACATTGTCTTTCGATTCCGATACTTTTGTACTCGACACTTTTTTTTGATACTTTTACTTACCAAGTACTTTTTATAAGGTATTCTATTTGACTTTTTTTTGCATTTTGGCTGGCTATTAGCACTATGACAATTAGCAACATTCATAACATAAAAGCGGAACGCCATCTTGTTGTTGTTCAACTTCAATCTTCTGTTCTCTTTCCGTTATCTTTCGTTCTTGCTCATTCATTGGCTTTCAATAGTATTGTGATTCGTGAAGAACGTAGATATTTTAACATTTCCCAAAACTTTACAAGTTGGCACGTGAATATTTGGCAATTGCTGCTAATTTTGTGCCCTCTGTGAGATAATTTTCAAAAGCTGTAAAAACATTGACAAAAACTAGAAACCCCCTATCGCCAAAACCGCTCGAAAATCTTTTATTTTTGTGTGATTGTACGGAGGAAGAGTAGAATTGTAAAATTTCAAAATAAGCAAAACATAATTTAACAATTGTTTTTTTATCTTATTTTTATGTACCAATTGGTCTCTAACACGATTTTGACAAACAATCCTAAACTTTGCACGCTTTTAGAAAAAAAATATAGATTGACAATTAATACTGTATACATGTTATATAGCAAACGAAAACAAGGCAGACGATATTTACGTTATAAAGACGTACTCAAGCGTAACCTTGTGGCTTGCAACATACAGGTAGAGTGCTGGGAGGAGCGAGTATATCTCAGACCGGAATGGCGACGCATCCTTCATAAAAATGTGGACGAGTGTGAAAAACAGCGCTTAGAAGATCACGATGCAAAAAGCCCATTACGGAATACTCAACTCAGACCCTCCTACACCTATACATATAACGATGCTGGCCAACTGTACTGCGCGTCCTGTAAGCTAATTTTCAAAACGAAATTCGGCTTAGCGAGTCACATAAGAGCGCACCAAAATAAAATAAAGTGAAACATACAAGGAGCCATCGCCGAAATCGGATGGATAGATATATAGTTTTAGTTAGATTAAGTTAGATTTAATTAGATTTAAATTCGCATACTTTTCCTCTAACGATGAGGATAAGTTAGAATTAATTTCTTATATTTAAAAAAATAAAATAATTAAGTATAATTATAAAATCGTATTTTCTTAACCCTACAACTGCAGCCCTCGTAACTGGCGCAATCGGTAGGATGGTCAAAATATAAGTCACTGAATTAATCAAGGAGCGTGGATCATCATGCCCCGGGCGCTACTCTCAAAGAGGCACTGTATGCTTCGCAAAAATTTTTAAATTTCTAGCTCCATACTTCACTGTATAGTAGTTAGTATATTTACGTTTATATGTATACCTCCACGATATGGAGCTTTATATACGACCAACAGATTCAGGCGCTTGCTTGAATCACATGAATATTTATTATTATATACAAAAAGTCTGGATTATTATTATTTTAAATCGGTGCCAATTTAAAGATTTTTCCATACAAGCTTTCAATCCATATTTCACCCCTCATAAGTGCGAGGTTTTACGATGTGAAGTTGCCATCATTATTTTATTTGACCAAATATTTCTGATCATTACCGCACCGAGGCGCCACACGACATTTTCATAGCAGATAATGAATATTATAAGTAACAGTCAGTGTTGGAAATAAATAATGACTAAAACATTAGAAATTTATAATGAATTATATTATCTGCTGTTTGTTATAACGCCCAACTTTAACCATAATACGGCCTCTACTTGTTGATTCTCAATCTTCATAATAAATAATCGATTTCGTTTCTAAACTTATAGTTTATTTTGAAATTTAATTATTAATAATTAGCATATGATCGTTTTATTATTTTAGGTACATTTCGTACAAAATCTATTGTGTTTTCTTTGTTATTTTACAATTCTAAATGTCACAATTTATTATTAACATACAATCAATCATACAATCGATAAACTAGATTCTCGATTTGTTGACGAAGTTTTGAACAACGATCAAACGTTGAATAAAAATTGTAATAAATTTTCAAATACGAAAAAGAATTTATAAAAAAAAGCTTCGCGATTTGTAAATTGTAATGATCTGAAAATGCAACCTTCTTATCAGCTTCACGCTGCATCCCGCACACAGCAGGGTAGGCAGAGGGAACCTAGTGTTAAGACACCTTCTTATTTTACTTAGTATTTCAGAGTTGGCATCCCTAATATAATATAATATTTTTATTTTATAATTATGACTTGATTATGACAGATCACAGATGACTTAGGTTTCTAACCTTTAACTAAAAGTTCGAAAAATGCTTAATTCTTTATATACATAATAAATATTGTTTAGTAAGCAATATTTTAATTTTTACAAGGCTGTCGAAATGTTGTCAGCAAGAAAACCTATATCTTGGTTTTTGACTGAAAAGGGACGTAAATTTTCCTTTTTTGTCGTTACGAGCACCGGTATTGCACTTACTGCAATTAGATTCACACCTCATACACTCCTTATAAGCAAATACAAAGACTTTGTGCAACAATACAGGTAAAGTTTACCTATTATGTTATTTTTACTATTTAATTGCTTAGATATTTTAATTGCACTTAAAATTTTTTTTGGTAGCAATGGTAAGCCTGTGGATTTACCAAATGATTTGCAGCAGAAGTATGAAAAATGTTTAGATCTCTTGAAAATAAATAATATGCAAAGGAAATTGATTCAACCATTTAGTGTCTTCGGCTATGACTTATTTCATGCTGGTAAGAATATCTGTTATATAATATAATTTATTTATATTAGATTATTAGAACAAGTGAATGAAGTGGTATACTTGGAAAGTATGTTCAGTAGAGACGGAAGACATGGGATGGATGTGGAAAGGTGTATTGTTGCCGGTAACAAAGTTAACAGAGAATAGATACACAGAATGGCAGGTACTAGCGAGGATGTCACAGTGAGAATGAAGAAGAATGTGGTCAGCTGGCTTGGGCATGTCAAACAACTAAGTGAAGAGTGGCTTAAAAGGTCTATGATGGAAAAATAATGGCAAAAAAGATCATTGATGGAAAAGTGAGCAGTATATGCAGGATTCAGTGTCAATGTAAAAAAAAATCGCACATTTTTTAATAATAAATCAACTTTAATTTATAGGAAGCACTAGCTCTAGATTTGGTGTGCTAGTTGGGATACCTGTAAATTTTACATACAAATCATTAGATGATGTAGAAAAACAGAAAATTCAGGTATGAAATATAAATATATAAAAATACAATAGGGATTTTTTTTTTTACTAAAATTACTATTACATACATTTTTTAAAATATTATTACAATGCTTACAGGTAAACCAGAAAGATTTGGATTTGACCTCAGAAATTGGCAGTAAATTAGGAGAAGCTCTTATACTGTCAGATAAAGTGAAAGAATTTGCAATCTGCAGAGAGATATTAATGACTCAAAATAATAAAGTTATGATTGAGTCAACCTACCCATTTATAGCAGTGTTTTTTGTTTATAATTTATCACAATATTTAAATAGAAGACTTAACTTGTATGCAGCACCACAATCTTTGAGAGGAATATTTTATTCTATCATAGGACTTTTTGGCATGGGCTCCTATTTTCTTTTTAAAGATATGACAGAAGTTCATTATGAAGCCCAAGTTGACAAAAAATTGTGTGAACTTGGACCAGATTATATTGAAGCTGGCTTAATATTTTATGAGAAATTATTACAAAGGAATGTAGCTTTAAGAGAACTCATGGGTGATGAAGGAAAGAGTAAATATACTAAATTGGGTAATGAAAATTATAGCTTAAGACACCCCCACATAAGTTTAAATCATAGAAAACAATTTTTTGAACTTAAATTGAAAGAG
>DWGR01000671.1:0-20268 GCA_018247715.1 Heliconius burneyi | reverse complement strand
GTGAAGCCTCGAAAATTCCTTTTGATATGCTGAGCTAGTAAACAGTTACAACAAATGATTAATCTATTTATCAACCAGAAAAATCTCAGTCTGCTCTGCCCTCGGTGCATATAATCTTCCCAACATATTATCTTCTGATAGCTATCGAATTTCTTTGTGAAAGAGTTATTCATGAAACTAACTCTGTCATTTGACATTTTTGATTAATTCTAGCTTTGTTAGTGTAATTGGACAGAAGGATATCTTGTATTTTTTTTGGCCTCCCACTTAAAAACATCCTCGACTGTTTCACCGACTGTGTGATATTTTTTTGATTGTGCTATTAATTTAGAAATCTCAAACGACACTTCTACTTACCGAGTTCTCCCAGGTTACAATAGGATCACTCTGGTACTGATGGTATATTAGAGGCGCTTAAAGAGCATGTGAGAGAGTCACGTCACCCGCAATGGCAACACGTATAGACACACTCGACAGCATTATTATCACACTTGGCATTTGAAACCAGCGTTTCACATTAGATGATGCCGGGCTCCAGCGCCCTATCTCCCACCCCTTCCTGGAATATGATAGTGGCGCTATAAGATACTCTACCAACAGAGCTTAAACTTAAATCCATTTCAGGTGTACACTCCTAGACACCCATACTTTGCTAAATGTGGACTTTTGATACATCAGGGGTCTAAATTCCAACCTGAATGCCGTCCACCATCACTTTGACTCTCTCTTACTCTCGCTAATATTGAACTTGCTATGGGATTAAGAGATTTTCCTGATAGGTTGAATCGCCGTGGAAAAATCTATGTGGAAACCACAATGTATCCTCTTTGGACATTCTGCTGACTTCAGGTCCCGAATAGTACATTAAAATTCCATCTCTTGAATAATCTGGAGGATCACCGGTTGATCAATGTCCATCAATATGGCTACCGCCATAGTCGCTCAACCAGAGATTTTCTGGTTTGTTTAACGTACGGCTGGGCTGCCGTTATTGAAAGCAAGAAATAGGGCTACCAAGCCCTATGTTAGTATCTATGTAGTTTGGATATAGTGAAGGCCTTCAATCAAGTGTGGCATGAGACGCTCCTTGTAAAAATTCAATCCTACGGGCTTTCCGAGAATTTTGAGCAAGTGGATCGCCAGCTTTCTCACTGAGCTGTGCATCAAGGTCGACGGTTTTTGCTCGGAATACATGCCCGTGAATACTCGCCAGTATTCACGGGCATGTATTCCGAGCAATTCTCATGTATTGAGAGAGAGAGAGAGAGTTGGGCTGATGCACCCCAGTACTAGCTTGAACCATTTGATCGCATACAACGTAGAGCCGTTCGAATCATTGGAGACCCAATGATCGCAAAAAGGTTTGACAGTTTGGCTTTGCGTAGAGACATCTCCTTGTTATGTGTTCTCTGTACCGCATTTGTCGTGTGGAGCGTTCTGAAGAACTATTTGACCTGTTACCTGCTGGCGAATTGTCTAACCGCTCAGAACGTTACTAGTTTAAATATCATCCACACTACTTGGATACGTAGCATTTCACTAGTGTGCGGTTTCCTAGGAACATCCTTCCATGTGCCATGAAATTGTGAAATGGCCAACCTACGGTAGGGTTTCCAGGTTAATAGGACATGGGTACCTTCAAAAAGCGCGCCTATCTCCACCTCAAAGCCTTAATTTGATTTTATTGATTTATAGAAATGTTGATTAATAGAAATGTATATATATTAGATATATGTTGATTAATAAAACACTTAGCTCAATGTTATTATGAGTTTTTCTTCTGGTGAAATGGTATATCGCGTTTTTATCTGCTACGACTTGATGGATATTCTGAAGTAGTTTATTAGAATTTGAGTCCGAATTGCCTTAATTTAGGATTTTATAATTTTGAAGTCTGTGTGAAGCTAAGGCTACCTTACTACAATATCAAATTACTAAGCCAATTTGTCTTACTTGACATCGACTTCAAAATTATAAAATCTTTGTAAAATTATTTTGTTACTTTTTAGTTCGTTGATAGATGTCGGTTTTTCTTTTTGTTAAGAATTAATTTATTTTGCGATTTTAAGTAATGAGTAGACCCTAAAAGGATGCTTCTTAAATGTTCTTAATGGTGGTGGTGGTAGTGGTAGTTAACGAGTAGTTGTGGTTGTCCTATGTAAAATATCACTTAATTAGGTGCTAACACAACATGCAAACTGAAATTGTGGTACATCGAGAAGATCATACATAATAAAATTACTCGTGCTAATTGAGAACCTCTCCCTTTTTTGAAATCAGTTGAAAATGAGAAAATTCTATTTTTTGAGGTTGGTTAAAAATAAATGCAACGATGGGCAATCTCACTTCTGACATCAATTTTAACAATGTTTTTCTTTGTAACTATAATTTTTTTGCTTAAGTATATTAAACTGTTTGCGCTGTTTTGGCAAAGGCCTCTTCCAAATTTATCCATTCTTTTCTGTCCTTAGCGGTTTTATCCCATAACGGACTTCTCTGTAACTATTGCAGCATAATAAAATTTTTACCAGAAAAAAAAACTTTATCAATTTCGAAAAGTTAGGTCCCATAATTGGAACCTCACCAAACAAAAAAAAACAAACTATCAATTTTGCCCGGATCCCATAATCGGACCCTTACCAAACTTTCCTTGAAGAGTGTCCTTTCAAATAAAAAAAAAATCGAAATCGGTTGGCGCCACATTGAGTTATTAGCCCATTTGTCGCGCACATACCGAATGCGAATTTAAGACTTGTGTGATTTTCTCATAGATATCATCGTCAAAAAAAGATTTTAAAAAAATGGGACCACATGGGAAGCAATACCTTTGAAATAAAAAAAAATCATCGTAATCGGTTCACGCAGTTAAGTTATGAGGTAACAAACATAAAAAAAAATACAGTCGAACTGATACCCTCCTTTTCTTTCTTTCAGTTAAAAATTATGTTCAGTCAGCCTGTGTGACAAAATTGGGTGGACCTAATATCTCCTGTCTTCTGTCGCGTCAGTTCAGCCGTCGGTATAAAATTAAAACTGTTTCTAGGTCTTCATCATCATCTAACCATCTCCGGCAAATGTAAAACTCTACTGAAATCTATGGCAGACGCGACAACGCGCGTTCAACGCCTGACAAGCGCGTGTCATGTGAATACTATACAAAAATTTTGCGCACGTACAGCGCGCGTTGAACGCGTGTCATCTGAACGTAGCCTAAATGTTCCTACTTCCTTGTATATTGTAGGTAATACATATTTTTGGTTCCAGTCAATTCTTATTTGGGACAGTGATAAGCACAATGTTACATACTTCCCTTGTTAAATTAATGCTTCTGCTTGTTTTTTTAATTCAAATTTGATTAGTTTTTTAATAAATTTTCATCAATCATATTTAAATAATTCAATAAATATTCGAAGTTTGTCTCATTAGGTAGGCAAGAAATTGTTTTTGCTTTTTATTATAATATGTAAATAACTTTGAATCGGAAACTGTAAGCCTATGTTTACATATAATGAAACAAAAGTACGTGGGGTATGTTAAAGAAAAATAAATTAGTATTTTGAGATTTTTATTTCAATATTGCTGTAAAACAACTATTATTGACACTTTAAATTATTAAATGGTTATCGTCACCCTTAGTTCGTACTTCACGACAGGGTTAAGAAATAAAATTAAATACCAGAATTCATATTATAGAATTTAATTAGGGTACATACAAACATTTCATAATGTTGGAGTATAATGATGAAACTAAGAAAGCACTTTGAATAGCTAGTGACAATTTTAGTGTAAGTAGCTTTTCAATTGATTTTTACTAAAGAATATTAATTATGCCGGAGAGGAGTCACGGTAATATATACGTGTAGCATAGTGTTAGATGTCGCCTTTATAAAAATACATGTATCTATTAATTATATAACTACAAATATTTGACAAACATAACATAACCTCATAACAAAAAATCACTCTCAATACTGCTTTTGGTCTCTAAGTTAACATCCAATGCTAGCGGTTAGACGGACTCCTCTCGCGTTCACAATCTCAACTAACGAACAGTCATTCCGTGATCACGTGTATTTTTTTTACCTTATGTATTTATATTTGAAATCGATTAAAACATTCCATAACTAAGTATTCTCTATAATAATAATAATAAAGGAAATCACACTGATATTTGTAAAGCCAACAAAACAAACATAAGCATCCACTACAAAGTGTTAGCGTAAAACAACATAGCGCGACCGGTGACGACCGCGGACGTCACCGGCGGGCGGTCGCGACGCGCGCGGGCGCGGGTCAGACGGGGCGCGGGCGCGCGGGCACGGCGGGCGGGTCGGGCGGCGCCGGCACCTTGGTGCGCGGCTGCGGCTTGGCGCGCGGTGGCTGCGCGGGAGGGGGCGCGGGCGCAGGCGCCGGCGGAGCGGGTGCGCGCGGTGCCGGTGGCGGGGGCGGGGGAGGGGGCGCGGCGCGGCCCAGTGACGCCAGCATCAGCCCACGCAGCAGCGCCGCGCGAGACTCAGTCTCAGCTGTATCTGCTCCATTTGTGGCACCTGGCAATTTAACGATTCTTGTTATCTTTATTTGTATCACTAAATATAGCGGAAAAGTCCAATTATTGGACATTTAAGCGACATCTGTAACACGAATTCGAAGTAAAATTTACATAGACAATTCTATGGAAGACACAAGATACAAATAGCTACGTGGAATGTAAGAGGATAGGAAAAGAGATGAAATAAGATGTGATAGATGACAAAGATTTGGATGTTGTTTGTGTGCTTAAGACTAAGTGAAAAGGACACGACCGATTTACCGGGCAACCAGAACGCTTTCTGGGCCGGTGTATCAGAAAGCGAGTGGGGTTGTCAAGTGTTCTCCTCTCGATTGGTAAGTGCAACGGTATAAACAAGGCGACCAACCCGAGACTGCTTTGAGTTGAGCCAGGCTGGGGATTACAAGCGTTATCTCGCTAGTGGCGTATGCGCCAATATCCTCAGCTCCATTAGACGAACTCGAGGAGTTTTGGGAGTGAAACAAATGTTCTAGCTAGTGTTAGAGAGAATGGAAAATTAATAATCTGTGGTCATTTGAATGGATGTGTCGGAACTGCGCGAAACTGTTACAAGGTTGTACTAGGTCAGTACGGTAAGAAGAGAATGAGTGTGGCTGGAAAATTCGCATTGGAAATTTACAATGTAATGAATTTCGGAGTTCACCTGTATATGTCACCGTAAGATTATGAAAACAGTTAGTTTATTATTTAAGGGCCCTCTTACCCGTAAATTTATAGACTATCCGAAAATTGTGAACCGACATTGTCAAACGCAAAAATTCACCATAGAATTCAAGAACTACCACAATAGGCTCAATGTATTTAATTAGTATAAAATATCAATTATGTACTAACGCCACCGCTACAGATTAGGCGATTTTTAAGTGCAGGTGCTTTTAAATTCAAAAATAACTAACCTAACCTTTCTTTTTTTTATCGCTGGGAAATGCATTTACGCAGACCGCTCATACGCCAGTGCCTTACGGATGATCGGTATCGTGGGACTCAGCGATGAAACCCATCCTACCCACTAAACCAGAGGAAACGCTCACCACCAAAATGAGACGCTGCAGGATCGATCGTGCATACTACTACGACGCCTCAGTGGAAGGCGGGCCACCGTCGCCTTCAAGGTACCCTGGAGATTCTCCTAGGGCACCCGCAGCCTCGATGACTTGCAGGAAGATCACCCTGACCCTCTCGCAGTAGCTCCTCTAGGGTAGGGGGAGTATAAGATACGCGTAGCGCCTTTTCTACCCCTTGGCCTATGGCGGCGGAGCGAGTCAGCAATGTGTCCACACAGGGGCACCATACAGAGCCATGGATCTCAACACGCTGACATAAAGTTACCGGCATGGCGAGTCCGCCCCTTCGACATTCGGCAATAGCCTGCCAAGGGCCCCGGCGGCGTTTACTAGCTTCGGCTGACAAGCTGAGCTAAGTGCGAAGCAAAAGAACAGGGACAGACCCAGATACTTCATCTGAGTCCGTACCTCCACCTCCTGGATGCGTAGAGTAGCCCTACGGGGGGACCTCTACGCGGGCCAAGGAATAGGAGAGCCTCAGTCTTAGGCATTGCGACTCTCAGACCCAGTGCTTCGATGCGGTCGATAATGAGACGAGTTCCGGCTTTGGCTAAGCGTACCGCTTCTTCGTAATTCGATCCCCGGAAAGTGACAAGAGTATCATCGGCGTAGCAAATGACATTCATCCCGGGGAAAAGGCGGCAACGCAGGAGCCAGTCGTATCCGAGATTCCACGATAAGGAGCCCAACACCGACCCCTGTGTAACCTCGCATCAGACCCTTCTTCGACCGATCCGACCGTCTTCCCCAAACCATAAAACTATCCTGAAGGTAGTCGTCCAACAGCCGCCGGAGATTCTGAGGCACTCTATCGGAGTGCTTGTCTTAACGTCTCAAACGGCAGGCTGTTAAAGGTGTTGACCACGTCCAACGAGACGGCGAGAAGCACATCTCTCTCTCCGCCGTAGCGGCCAACCACCGAGACTTCAGGGCGTGCAGGGCGTCGATGGTCGACCGACCAGCCCTGAACCCGAACTGAGCCTCTGAAAGACCCGGTCCTACCTCCTCTAGGTGCTGAATACGACGAGAGGTAATAATCTTCTCCAAGTCCTCCTTCCTTCCAGATCTTCGGGAACTGTCCAGTTAAAAGGCATTGGTCGAACAGTTTCCGAAGATTATTCCTGGTCGAACAGTTTCCGAAGATTATTCCTTACACTACAGATTTTCCTGGTATATCAACTGGACCTGGAGCCGTCTTCTGGCTCTCAATCTCCCAAGCGCCACTTGGAAACGCCTAATAACAAATTCTTACACTTTTCAGCAAAGTAATTATTTAATAAATGTATATTACCGAGAAACCCAGCAAGGAGGTACTGCGAGTCCTGCGCGTCGGGCTGCAGTGGCGGCTGCGCGGCGGGCTGCGGCGCGGGCGGCGGCGCGCTGGCGCTCGAGCTTGCCACCGTCGGCCGCCGCGGCAGACGCTCCAGTTGCTGCCGGGCCGCCTGCACATAACAAAAATGATGCTTTAGAGAATAATGTAAACGGTTGGCTTTTTGTTTAAAGATGAGCAAAATTATCCATCATATTTATAACTGTCTCATAGTTATATTGATTTGTTATTTTTATAAGAAAAAGCATGTAGGTAAAAATATTATGCGCGCAATCTACAAGCTTACCGTTTAATAATTAATCTCTTCTATAATAAGACTTAAGCTTGAGCTATAGCTTTTAACCCATTCAAGCTTTGACATGGCTCCTAATTTAATTAAGGATTATTATTGTAACAGCAGCATTTGCCGCTTCATTCTCTCTCACTAACCTGTTAGAGATATCATAGATAGAGAAGGTTTTTATATTTCTCAATAACTTCTGTAAGTCTACTTAATTTTGTGGCACATAGCTGTAATGCTCTAGGCAGCCATAGAATGTTTTATATTTATTTAAAATATAACACAACAACGTCTTACTTAGTGATGTATCAGCCAATGCCATAAAATGTTTTTAAGTTTAACATTTTCAAATTTTCAACGACAGCGACAAAAACGCTGAAGTCATATTGCTCTTTATGACGTCAATTGGTCTTGTAAACAAATGCACTGATATTGGTTTACTTAATTTACAAGACTATATGATCGAATGATCATATAGTCATGACATAATATTTTAAATTATTGATAAAAAAAATTATATGAATTTATAATTTATTCTATAATTTTCTAACTAAAATTAACATTTTCTGAGTACTTATTACCCGAGCTTCAATTGAAATTTTTTTTATACTTACAATAAAATACCCAATTGACTCACTGTCGGTGTCCCTGTGGCACATTGCATTCGATTGTATATGTGGCTTGTGGCTCAATTCCCAGGAGGGGTAATTAACTATTTCCGTTTCCTCAACTTATTAGCAACAAACACTCACCGTCGCCTGCTGCCTCTCGAGCTGCAGCTGCATCTGCAACTGCTGGAGCTGGCTGGGAGTGCCGGGTTGCGCGCCGCGCCGCACGCCCGACAGTTGCGATAACAGCTCAGCGATGGGGTCCACGACGGCGTCCCGCGACGACGGCGACAGCGACGAGATGCCGCCGCTCGTGCTGAACGACATGTAGACCACAAGCGACGTGCGCGTGAGTTACGCGTTACAAGTAACGTGAGGTTTTTTTTATTATATTTGAAACACATCAAGGACATTCCCTTTTCCCTTTCCTACTCTTTTGTCCTTTTGTTTTTTTTGTGACTTGACATTTTTAATTTATACTTCAGTAATAAAAAAAAACAATGTGTTACAAAGTTACAGCCCGACAGATACTTTACGTAGCAAATAGCTTCAAGATGCCGAGTTTGGTGTCACTAAATCAAGTTCTACTGTACTTGAGGGTTTTGATTGGGATTGCGATGTTTACAGTTTATCGTAATCAACAGCCAACTCTATCTAAAAGGCAATTCTAAAAGTGGTTTGAATTCCAAAACTATTCTTATTAAATTTGTATTCCTTTATTTAATCGAGTATTTAAATTAACAGAAGCCACAAAATTTTTGTACAAACAAGAAATATTAGTACCTGAATTGCATATTGGTGCGTCTCGCGCGACTAACACCGCGTCCTGGCGGCGGCATGCGGCGTACACCGCCGTGTCGTATACCACTTGGCTCATCGTGTAACGTAATTAAGGACTCATTGAATTGGTTGTAGTTCATGCTCTATCCCGCATATAGCAAAGTAGACAGAAAGAAACTAATTTTAAGAAATGTTCCCAATTTCCTGCCCACTTTTC
Source organism: Heliconius burneyi (assembly GCA_018247715.1). Classification (NCBI taxonomy): domain Eukaryota; kingdom Metazoa; phylum Arthropoda; class Insecta; order Lepidoptera; family Nymphalidae; genus Heliconius; species Heliconius burneyi. The sequence goes on along the minus strand of DWGR01000671.1, from coordinate 11,419 downwards.
AAAACATTGCATATTGAGTTGCACAACTTAACGCCTAAGCTTTATTTTCTTACCAGAGCAGAGCTACTACAATAAATTGTTGCCTATGGGACTCATACTCCCAACAATTGCATTTACCCTCTGACGCTGTAGCACAGCGGCACAGCATTTTTTAGTTACATGCTATATATATCCCCACATACTAGGATAGGCAGAGGCGTCCTGAGGGCCTGGGAACCCATAGTTAAACACTTCATTGCCATAAAGTCACTCCATTCCCCAATTTCTGTCAAACCATTGAAGCATTGTGTGTTGAGTGTGCTACCAGAGAGGAAGAAAACATTACTCAGTCAATAGTCATATTTTGCAATGTGTTACATTACAGCTTGTCTTATGATAGCAAAGAAGCGAAAATAATTTACCTTTACTGAATGAGAATAAATTACAATTAAATTATAATATTAAAAAGGATATGAGAAATGATATGAGATCCCTAGGTCCAGTTCGATGTTCGAGTGTAAGATGACCTGCAAAGTCATCAGTCACAAAATTTGGTTCTCCACCTGGCATTGAAGCACAAACTGGACACACCACCTGAAATTGAAATAGAATTATATGTTAATAATTATAAAATATTATAAAAATAAGTTTCTTTTTTAATAGCAAAATGAAAGTTTTAAATTAAAATAGCTGTAAAACATTCATACCAAAATATTTATTTAGATTCACACAAATTGTATGATGGTAGTCTTTTGAATTTTTTATAACTAATGCACTACCCTAAATGGAAAGTTTAGACTTACTATATTAATTGAGATATCCTTAACTGTTATTGCAAAAAAAATCTACAAAGCATACAAAAAACAACTAATGTGTATGGGTTAATAATCGTATTTAATTAAAAAAATTCCATATAATTAAATATGGGTACATGATTAACCAATACATATATTTTAACAATAACATCAATGACAATTTATTTTTAGGTAAGGTTTGTAAAATTCATATTAATTAAAAAATAATCATTTAATATGTGATACAGCAAGATCTCTAAAACACATGTTTTACAATTAAACAATTTTTTGAACTTATAATTATATATATGCATATAGTTCATATATATTTTTTTATTTAATATGTATTTTAATATTAACATAAATAAAATCTCTATTTTGCATTGCATTCTAATTATTGGTAACTCACAGCTAATGTTGTGTCTGCATGTTCTGCGGCTACATGTTCCATGAGAGCAGTGTCTGTAAAACCCATACGATTGCAAAAAGGACAAGTGTATGCCTGTGGTTGTTCAAGTGCAAGTGTTTCCCCGCCATAGTAGAGATCTAAAAAGTATCACAAATGCAATAAATCCTTTCAAATGGTTACCTGTAAGAAATTCCTTTTAGTGATAAGGCCGCCATTGCACTTTTTATTGTCCTTTTGTAAATATTGTCACTCTATTGTTTCTTTGTTTTTTAGTGCAATAAAATATTACTGTTTTATTACAAAACATGTTATTCCTATTAAGTATTAAAAACACTTTTTAATTACTTAAGTATTAAAGATTTATCAAAAGTTGCTTTGAAGTTCAGCATTTATTTCCTTACATTAACAGATATTTTAATAATTGCTTATAGTATAAAAAAACAACAAAAATCTAAACACTACTATTAGATAATCAAATTTAAAAACTATTATTATTTTATTTTTAACTATTGAATGACCTAATAAAGTGAATTTATTGTTTGACACTAAAATATGTTTTGTTTATAAACAATTAAAGTATATTTACTTTCTCAGTAATTAAATAAATATCTCTTTCTATATCTTTAATCTTATTACAGCTCCGACACAACACTGATTTCTCACATAAGAAATGTAGGCCAATTGTTTTATGTTGAGTCAGTAATAAATATTATTTTACCAAAGTCACTTCTGGAAAGAATACATTGCATTGGATGCTCTGTTGTATGTTGGTTTGTTGTTGCGCCGGATTCATAACAAGCGGCGCATAAGTCGTAATCGATGCATATCAAGCATTTGTATCGTCGTCCTCTAAAGTTATTTTTCAAACAAGAATCACAGCTGACTCCTGAAATTGATAACATAATATTATACGCAGTATCTTGTGTATTAAACAAAAACGGTCCGTAATATTTGCATGAAAAATCACAAAAGAAAGTACAGTTACACTGTTTAATGAATTAGCAAAGAAATTCAGTGACAAAAGCATCGCACAAATTTTGATTATCATTACCTACCTTCATGGCGATTCATTTTCGCCACAAAATGTCACCGAGATAATCACTTCTTGGCACCAGACTTACTGCTACTGTTTGAGGTATTTATATTACTAATCTAAAATAAGTAGCACAACATATATTACACTAAAATACAAGATTTTTAACAAAAATTTCCAAGCCAACCTAACCCAACCAGGCCATAATGACGTCACATAATGGCCGTATGTTGACAGATTAAAGGAAAATCATGATTTGTATTTATATTATGTGTTTGATAGATTACTTTCACATTTTTATATAAATACATATTATCCGTAATAGTAATTAGAGAATATTCATTATTATACTGTGAATACTATCTTTCTAGATTAATACTCCGTATCGTATATTATAAAAAAAAGTACGGTAGGTACCGTATATATATATATATATATATTATTGCTAATCATGAATTTGATTGGCAGGTAAAATTATTATGAAGTTCAAGATGAATAAAAAAATATCAATAATGAAAAATAAAATATATTAGTAAAAATAAATATATAAATAATTTTTTTTAAATTTATAAATGACTTACTGTACCGTTTACCGTACTGTGCATGTATAAGCGGACGGTTATTTAACCCATAGAACACTCATGATTTTACTGTTGTCAACTTTTAAAGAATTAAATTTAAAAAGAATAATGTCAATATGCACAACAAATATGACAACTGACAAGAGCATTTGAGTGGTCTTTAACGGGTACTTAAATATTTTTAAATTGAATTGTTAATTATTTATCTTATATTGTTCTTTTACATATTAGTTTTTAGTAAAATCGTAATAAAGGAAAAATACAGTTTTACTTTTCACCTTCATTTCTATTTAAGGATAATAATTACAAAAATTTGCGTTATTTTGCGCGGGAAGTCAAATTGGAATCAGAAATTTCGTTGATCGTTAGCTTTTGTTACAAACAATTTTAATTGAATAATGGCAGACGCTTTAGGACATTTGGTTGTTGATGGAAACGAAGTTTTAAAAATAAAATTAGGTAAATATTTTGTTTCCGTGTTAGGTACACGGAAAGAACGGTCTAGATTTTAACATTGTTCTATCCTTAATATAACCTTCCTTGCAGTCAGATCACCTGATGATATTGAAAATGATGACACAACGTTTGGCCCCGAAATGTGTCACCAAGTCTTTGGAGAAAATGAAAATATTTTTGGTTATACGGATTTAAGAATTCAACTTTACTACAGTGCAGGAAGCTTGAAGACTTATCTTGGAATATCTTACACAGACAAGGTTATTTTTTAATTATTGTACAATTTTTGTTAAAATTAGTGTTTTACAATATTTTACGGTTATTTTACAATGTTTTACACTTTTTATTACTATTGGATCATTTGCAGATTGAACCAAATAATTCCGAAAAAATTAAAGCTGATGATATTGAAGGGGCTTTAAATAAAGTCTTGGCTCCCGGCTATGTTACAAATCTAGATCTCTTTGTATCAATGATAGAAAAAGATAAGTTATTCACACCACATGGAAATCTTGTACATTCATTTACAACCCAACCTTGTAAGTAAACACAAATCATACCGATAATTCATTTATTTGAGAGATTCAATTAAATATAAATGTGTCTCTTTAATAACTTTATTTTATAACCATGGTACTATTGTTTATATTATATGCTCTGTCCTGTATAATTATAATAAATAATTATAATAAGGCAATAAAAATAACTTATTCTCAACAGTGTAACAAATGAAACCAATAACAGTCACAATTACAGATTACAATCTGTAATTGTGATTGTTATGTGTGCCAAAAAGGCTTAAAAATTAATCAAATACAAACTTAAAAAATAAAATTCATTTTAACTAGAATAGTACTTTAGAAATGTAAAAAATATTTCATAAATAGTGTATGATATTTTTCCTTTCAAATAATCATTCTTGAGAAAAAATACTTGTGTAGTGGAAGTAATTAAGCATCCCTCCACGGAGATACAATACAATCAGTTGATAAACAGTACAATCAACAAGCTGCCCTAACGGCTGCCCTGAAGTTAGCTGTCGATGGTTGTGCAACCTTTGATTTGATTTTTGCATTTTTCTTACTCTTAATGATTTACTTCCTGAATGGGCAATGTGCTAAAGTTCAGAAAGCCTATATACAGAGTGCCATAACTTGACTACTATAATAGAATAAAAAATAAAATCATATCCGCTTCACGCTGTATCCAACACTCAGCAGGGTAGGCAGAGGGAAAAATGTTAATACACGCCGTTCTCTACTTTCCGCCGAATTTCGGAGGCATTGCATGTTGAGTGGCAGAAATGGAAATAAAAATTCGGATAAATATTTCATTTCCTCGAGTGGCAATCAAACCCACAACTGTCGCATTACAGTCACACCATTGTGCCCCTCGGCCACAACAGCCTATACTATAAGAAGTGTAGAATTTCAATGTAGCTTGATAACAAAGTGAATTAATTGAAAAAATGTAAAGAATAACTTAGTCCATATATTTAGATGGTTTTCAAGAGGCTTGGGTTGCAGTTCTGCCATATTTTAATATTTCTTTCATAAATGTTACAAGTCAAAAGTGGTTAACATTTAAAATTCTATCAGTTTCCTTCCAATTATAGTTGCTTAAAAATAATTGCCTCGGTTGATTTATTTCCGAAAGGACTGAACTGTCGTTGACCTGGAATGCTCTTTATAGCACTACCAGCCTGCTGCTACCCCGATTGACACAATTTTATTAATTGATTTTTTTACACTCTTTTCTTTTTCTTTAGCTAGCCTATTTGTAACTACCCTCATTTCTTCTTCTCTTCGACAAGTTGGAAAGGCACTAGTAGCAGAATACTTGAATTTAACTTTTTTTTCTAACAATATTTAATTTGTCCTTAGAGGAGTAATACTTTTAAATTTATTATAACAGATGATGGTGGTGAAAGCAGAACATTTGAAGTCTATTACTCTGAGGTATCTACACCAAATTTCCTAGATTACCATGAGCGTTTACAAACTTTTTTGCTATGGTATGTAGATGCTGCTTCTTTTATAGATTGTGATGATGATCAGTGGACTTTTTTTACAGTGTAAGTGCATATTTACTATAGAGATTATTAATATATTTTCCGATTACTATTTTATTATTTTATATTGAGGCTGTCAAACTTTAGCATTCTCAGGGCGCACTTCAGGGGAGTGACTTATTTTAATTGTCTCCCTCTAGTAGGAAAATAAAAGACAGTGTTGAGTTCTACTACTCTACATGCAAAGGAATAATGTTGGACCAAGAATGTTAATTGAAACAACTATTTACAGAATGATTATTGTGATCTGACATTGTCACATTGATATTGATATCTGAGAGATAGCAGTCACCTTATGGATCTACATAATTCATTGTTTACAATAATACTGTGTTTTATGTCTTAATGGACCTTGATCTAATAGTGGTGGAGGTTTTTTGCTAATAAAGTCATAAAATAGTATAAAATTGAAATCATGTCATGTAACATCTTAACAGCTATCATATATCTCTTGTATGTGACTGGCTGTGGCAAGGTCCATCCCATTCAGATGAAGATCAAGAAAAGAATATAATTTGTTTGAAAGCCACAATATAAAACATTAGTGACCCAAACCCGGGTTCGCCTGCTTAATCTCATTGTTAAATTATGTCATTGTTATATATGTGTTATACCTATGTATAGGCTATATTATTGTAAAGTTTTATCTGAATCCATTCTGTAGTTTTTGCACAAAAGGGAAAGAAACATCCTCACAGACATTCACATTTATGATATTAGTAGTAAGTAGGATGAAATAAACTTTAAATAAATATAGGTAATCTATATATGTGATCTATAGATTTGAGAAGTTTCGCACCAGTGAAGGCACAACGCGGTACGCCACGGCGGCGTACGCGACGGTGTACCGCTACTACGCGTACCCAGCGCACATACGCCCGCGAATCTCCCAGGTGCTGACGTTACCACCCTTTAGGAAACTGGGAATTTGTGCTCAATTATTGCAGGTTCATTTTTTATTTTTTTTAAGTGTTATTGCACGCTTACAGAAGAAACTACTTTATTGGTATGTACATAAAAGATATTTGCTGATTTGGAGGCCAGTTGTTCCGCAGAGACTCAAGCGTGGGACTGTAAACGCGATACATGTGGCGTGGATTCAGTGCCCACTTGAGGTAATGAATTACTTAAAAAAATTATTTCTTGATAAAAATATAAAATAATTCCTTACCTCTTTAGGTGAAGCCTTGAGGAGGCCTTGAGTTCCGCCACTAGGTTCCTGTGTATAGCATTTGAACTTTGCCATAGGCATTAGGTGTTTGAATGCCGCCGCCGCCGCTTTAGGATAATTTTCATCTGATAATAATTTTCATTTCCCTGCTCTGTCTCTCTACCAGAGCAGGGAAATGAGAAAGCCAAGTGGGATCGAATCCTCAACCATCGCGTTAACAAACAGACACTGCCGCTGCGCCACTGCAACCACGTCTTTAATAATTCTACTTATAAACTGTTTACAGGCAACCTATTCACATTTTATAATTCAACCGGAAGTAATTGATATAACAGTAGAGGATCCTTCCCAAGACTTCCAAAGGATCAGGGACTATGTTGACGCCAAGAACTGTGAATCTTTGACGGCTTTTCACCCTGAAAAACTAACACAAGGGTGTGTATAATTTAACAAAATTTGGACTCATTTATCAATTTTTCAATGAAAGTGTGACGACAGATCGCAGAATAAAAACGGTTAAAAATGTCGATTTTGAAATGATATATTAATATCATTTCAAAATCGATATTTTCAATATAATTAATATACAATATAATATTAATATATAATATAAGTCAGCTTAACCCTGTATTCTACCAACAGCACGGTAGGTAGAGGGAACCCAGTGTTAAGACATTCCTTTTTTCACTTTCTGCCGAGTTGTAGAGGCATTGCGTGTTGAGTGGCGGAACTCAACGCTTTACCTTGACACCAGAGCGAAATAATTAAAATATAAATGTAAATAAATATTTTATTTCCTCGTAGGGTATCGAAGCCACAACCAGTCACATTTTGTGCCCCTGCACCATGACAGTCATCAATATTATTTATGGTGTTGAGTTGTTTGAAGCAATAAATATTTTCTTAAGCATCTTTTTTTAAGGACAACGCACTTGGGGTTCAAGCCACGTTACATCAATATTTTAATTTTTTTTTAATATAAAGGAACCTTCTGTTACAAGAATATAAAACTATATTTAATATCTATTTCAATTATTTCAGCTTCACAGCAGAAATGGAGAATCAAGCGCGTAGCAAGTACAAAATTAATAAAAAGCAAGCAAGACGTGTTTACGAGATATTGCGCCTGAAGAATACAAACACGTCCGACAAACCTGGATATTTAAATTATAGATTAGATGTTAAGAATCGGCTTAATGCACCATTCCAAGTAAATGAATATATATTTTATTTTCTTTATATATTGGCATATATGAACAATAAAAAAATACTTTTAAGAAAACAAAAATATAGCCACCACTGTTGGTGTTCCGCTTCCACTCCACACCAAATGCTTCGATGCTTGCTATATGCGGAATACAGCGTGAAGCTGATTAAAGACAGCATATTGTGAAAACACTTCATTATCGGACAGGAAAAACATTAAAAATATATTTGTTTGTCATATTCCAGAAAAAGAAATTGGAAATGAAAAAACTCCAAAAGGTCTTAAAACCTGAAGAATACGCCGTTACGTTAAGTTCCAGCGGGCTGCCCGAGACACACGCCCGTCTCTCTACTCACTATCTCTCCTTGGAAACCGAATATCGCCATGTCATACATAGAATGGAAAATGATTGTTAGAAATTTAAATGTTTTGATTATATAAGTTTGTTGTGTCTTAGTGGCTATTTAAAACTGATTGTTTTTGTATTTTTTATTAGTAATTATTCCTTTTTTAATTTCATGCTGCATTCCGTAAACTGTGAAAATTTAACGGACCTGCTATAGGCGGTATACTGCGTGACGATAAAAAAAAGAAAGAAAGTAATATTATTTTTTTATTGCTTATAATATAATGTTTCAATTATTTTAAGTTGCAAGAGTTGTTAGTGATAGTCATTATATGAATCATATTTAAGCAAATAAAGCGATCACTGTCTAGATTGGTTTTTGGAATGTTAAATATAATATATTTTTGTAATATTTCTTGCAACTTTCAATAAATATTAATCGACTATAACTGATATATATATATATATATTTCTGTATTTGCTTCTTATGATTCAATGTGATTATTTTTGTAATTCAATAAGCCTTTTAGTTATGAACGAAATTAGTCATTGAAAGTTAAGTAGGTGTTAAGTGAATGTTAAAACATAGAAAAAAATAACTCCTTGATTTTTTTAAATAACTTTTATGTTGGTTCGAAACCAAATTTTTGTCTTATCATATTTAGAACTAATTTATGAAATAATCTCAGTGCCTTAAATACTTTTTATAACTTTTCCTTAAGAGGCTGTCAGTGCAAAAAAAAATAGAAAATTGAACTTACAAATCATTAGAAGTAAATGAAATAATCTACATCAGATCAACTGAATTCAATGGCCTAGAGGAAACATGTTAAAAAACTTAATCGTCTAAAACATTGTAAAACTTATAATCCTTGGTATTAACTCAGATAAAAGTATATTATTGTATTTCCTTCTATATTACTTGTATATGAAATAAAATGAATGTGTGTCGTAATATTACATGTAAATTAAATCAATAAGGCCAAAGTTCAAATTTTAACAATACACATGTTATTTTTAATGATTTTTTTTTCAAAATGTTGATTTTAAAATTTAAAAAAAATTGGTTTGATAGCCCAAAAAAGTCTAAATTAATTGCAACTAAACATTGTATAACTTATATTAAAACAGATTTCGAAACTTAAACTTGTGATTTATTAGTGGAATAAATAAAAAACATTCAAATAAAACAAATAATTGTGATCACATTTTTTATTTTCATTTTATTACAAAAATAAGCGAGCTTCAAATGAGATCCAAAGATAACAAACTGAAATACAAGTGACTGGGAGAATAACTAAGTTTTCTTTCTAAAGTAACATCAGGAGCAGGGATGTTATGGAGCTCCATAATTGTGACGAAACTATCAAATATAGAATAATATCGAATAAGAAATATCGTAAACGAAACGTAAATTAAAGTTTCAGATAATTATGTGGACATGGGCAAAGTCTAAATAAATATTATTATTATAACAAATACTTGATTTTGCCTTGTCGACTTTATTGTTGCTAAAAAAATAAACAGCAACAACAGGCATTTCATAAATTGTCACCAATAGATTAAAAAACAAATTTGTAAATTGTTTGATGTTCAAAAAATGAACGAATAAAAATGAATAACAAAAAAAATGAATAACATTTTATTTTAAGTAAAATTATTTATCTTTTGACTTGTAGCAATCGACACCTGAACCTTACCTTCGTGAACTTTACAAGAGACGCTGAAAACGTTATGTCATTTTCCGCAGACCGCTTATTTAAAAGTTAGTACATTCAATTGTATTTTTAAGACAATCAAAATCGTTTTTTAATAAGTTTTATGCAAAAAATAAAGTTCAAAATTAATAAATGCATCGTAATTTTTACATCCATAACATCTCTGGCCACGTACATGGGAAAGGCCCCACTAGTTAAAAATATAATAATTATTGCTTTTGCAAGGTATACCTTAACTTTGGCTTCTAATTTGAGATTTTTAAATAAAGTATAGGTTCTGAGACATTTTTCATATGCTTTGTATATTATATATATCTTCTTCCTGACATTAATCCCGGTTATTGCTAGGGTCTGCCTTCCTGCTCAATCTACTCCACTTTGCACGGTCTTTAGCGTCCTCGGTAGTTAGACCATTGGCTCTCATGTCCTGCGTAAAGATATCCAACCAGCGCTTTCCTGGGGGTACGAGAGGTCTCACTCCAGGGACGACATAGCAAGGCACTTGCATATAGCACATAGTTCTTAGGCCGGTGCATAACATGGCCAAACCATCTCAGGCGACGCTCTTGGAGCTTATCCGCTACGTCACGGACTCCAAGACTACCTCGAATGAACGTGTTGCGAATGCGGTCAGACCGCGTTACGCCACACATCCACCTCCTGAGTGTGCCAAGATAGTGCTGGCCAACATTCGCTGCCGTATAAATGATGCTCTTGTATATCAGACCCTTGAGCTTGGGCGGTATCCTGCGATCGCAGAACACACCAGTGACCTCCCGCTATTTAGCACAAGCAGCGCTTATCCGGTTATAGACATCGTGATCGATGCCTCCAGACTCGTGCATAATGGATCCAAGGTACCTGAACTTTTCCGACTTAAGGGCTGGTTCAGAACCTATAGGGATAGTGCCAGAGTCCGGGTTACCACAAGCCATGTATTCGGTCTTTGACACAATTAGCTTAAGACCGCCGTTCTCAAGCGTACCCTTCAAAGGTTCACTTTGCTTCAGCGTCAGTCGGTTCTCGTCAATGAGTGTAACTATATGATCGACATACACCATCAGCAGGCATGGATGTTAGCTGAGACAGTATCGAGCACCACATTGAATAAGAACGGACTAAGAGCCGAGTCCTGGTGAACCCCTACTGTTATCTGGAAGGGTTTAGTGTCGCCAACAGCAGTCCTAACCATAGAAGAGGAGTCGTGGTACATATCTCTGATAATCTCAATATAGGTCTCAGGGATCCCTTTGGATCGCAATGCCCACAAGATGCACTGACGAGCCACATAATCAAAGGCCTTTTACAGATCTAAAAAAGGTCACATGCAGAGCTCTCCCATTTTTCCTGTATGCCTCCATCAATGTTCTGAGGGCGAAAACGGCGTCCATAGTGCACCATCCTGGCTGAAATCCATATAGAGACTCAGATATAGTAAATTTGCGGCGGAGCCTGAGATCGATCATGCTCGAATAGCTTCATGGTATGACTCATAAGCTTAATTCCCCTATAATGACCAGTATTGATTTTTTTTTTTTCGAATGGACTTGTTGCTGTTGACCTGGATTGGTCTTTACAGCGTCACCGGGCGGGGGAGGGGCGAGAGTAGCTCGCCCCTGAAGAAAAAAGTACGAGCTTTGATGGATGCTCGTGA
>DWGR01000670.1:0-20277 GCA_018247715.1 Heliconius burneyi | reverse complement strand
AACTTGTGTAATACGATGGGCTGCCACTTGTATTGTTATCCATTCGTTACAATGGGATGCACTTACAATTACTTACATATACATACAAAATAATTATTTCTCTATTTTTTATTAATTTTGATTATTATTTCTTATATTGCAAAGATTACAGAGAAAATGTATGTTTTTATATTAGCTTATTGGGAAGAAGAGATTTCAATTATACAAAAAGCTTCAAATTGTGAAACGTATAAAATAAAATTTTGAAAAATATAAAAAAAAATATTATAACCTTTAAACAAAAATATCGACTTCTTCCATTTAACTGGATCCCATAATCAGTATCTAAACAAATTTTCATCCAACTACTCTTGAAGTATCCTTTCCAATAAAAAAAGAATAACCGCAATCAGTTATTAGTCCAGTCGCACATTAAAGCAAATTTAAGACTTATGTGACTTTTACAATCAAATTAAAAAAATATACATATTTCACTAATTTGGCCCAATATGTTTCTTCTCTCTATCGAGAATAAAATTTAAACCAATACAATACATTCATACCCACGTATTAATTCCGCCCCCTGTCGAAATTGTATCGAAGAATTATTGTTTCTGGCGTCACACCACTATTTGTATACTCCCATGAGTCCTTTTATTCTTGACTAATCACGTTTGCACTTTTGACTTGTTTTTGTAGGTGCTATACAAATTTCAAACAATAGAATGTTAATTTTTTTGTAAAACGACACGTTTATGGTTTTTGCAATAATTAATTTTTAAAAACAGTGAAGTATTTTTTTTTCTTTTTTGTTTGAATTTTTGGAAAAAGACACGTATGTTATTTTTTTTCTGTTTAAGTTAGGTAGTAAATATAGAATGAATTATTTTAGAGATTTTAGATATTTTTTTTTAATTCGTAATTTTTTACTCTTTTACTCTTAATAAAAATTTTTACCTTGACTTTTATTTAGATTTTTACTTAGACGATAGTAAAAAACTACATATATTATTTAGTACTAACATTTATAAATATTACTTGAATATCTCTTTAAAAATAAAAAATTAATATTTTATTATATAAAAATAATGAATTTAATAGAAATTACTAAGCCCATGCTTTACATGGTAAAAGTATGGCGACCAACATTATCTGCGATGACTAGTGATACTGCCCCCTTATAAAGAAGGCTGACAAATAAATCATTGCTAATGCCATTTTACTATAACATATTTTTCCCCGACTTCCCCTTAGGATGACTTCGTGAAGAACTTCATCTCGGTATCTTTAAATCAATTTATATGAAAGATTTCTGTAATAAATTTAAAAGGCCTATAAAAATTTACGGCAGTAGTCAGCGACGAAAGTATAGTTCATTTGTATAGGAACCTTGTTTAGTGCGCTGATTAATGTATTTTTTTGTGTTTTGATTCATGTCTCACTCAGAGAAAAGATTTCACTTCCTCGCTCTGGTAAGAACTAAAGTGCGGCGTTCAGTTCCGCCACTCTATGTACAGAGTCTCGAAAAGTGTGCGGAAAATAAGTTAAATATAAAGAATATAAGTCAAATGTTAAGAATATAAAGAATGATTGAGTCTGAACGCTTGGTTTCCTCTGCCTGCCATTCTAAGTGGGAAAAAATGTAAATCGAAAAAAATAATTTTCTTTATTAAAATTTGCAACGAACATTGAAAATGAAAGAAAAATCCCTTAAGTTACGAATTATTAGAATGGAATCGTTGTGGCAGTCCAGAAGAAATAAGAAAAGCAACAGTAAATTCATAATAGCACATAAAGTCACAAATGAGGAACGGAAATATCTTAATGAGAACGGAGTGTCTTAACATAAGGTTCCAAGGTTCCCTCTGCGTACCCTGCTGTATACAGATTATATCGTGATGGTAAACCAAACACAAAGTCAGACAGTAGGTATATATGTAGCTTGTATCTTGTTTAGAAGCTAGCGGCGATATGAGGTGCATTAGCTGAATCAACAGCGTCTTGCTTAATCCGCTCTCCCTATGATCAAAACAAACAGAGCCTGTAGATTGAATATGTATGGAAAATTATATATAGCTGTTAAATTTTAAATATCATTGACAGCATCAGATCGACGTGGCGCAGCGGCTTATTTCGATTTTAAACGTGGCGGTAGTGGGTTTAATTCCCATTCGAGGGAATGAATATTTTTAATTTTCTTCTCTCGTAAGGAGACAAAACACGGTGTTTACATCAATAAACACGCAATGTAAATGTCAATTGTGTGGAAAATGCGAAATTTATATTAAGAATAGGTTCTTTCTGACTACTCTGCAGTACACGAAATACATCGTAACGAGGAATTAACTTAACATTAGGTTCCAATGTTCCCTCTGCCTTCCCTGCTATTTGCGGGATAGAGTGTAAAGCTAAAACATCTAAAAGATTATTTCACACGAAGAAGTGATTTGTGAAAAAACTGTTTTCAGCGAGAAAATATATGAGAACGTAATTATAAAAAAATATACAATAAAAATTTTCCAGAGCTTATTATTTGTATATATATTAGAGACATAAGCATAAACACAATTGCTAACGGAACAGAAATTGATTTGATATAATTACAAACAAACTGAAATCTACCTTGTTTACTAATATTTAATGCCTTTGAATAAATGAAAAAAGTGTTAATAAATAATACGATATATAAAAAAATCGATTTTTAATATTTAATCGAATGATGGTTGGTCATTTGGAAAAACTGATTTACTGCCATGGCCAAACTGTTTGCATGTCATAATTCTATAACTATATAACAACTCTATAACTGAATAAGAAATATAAAAAATATATTATAGTCATATTTCGAAGCCTAGGTCCCAAGTAAGCTCTACTGAAATACGGTAACTGCAAACATATGGATAGAAGCTTCAATCGTGCGTACTGTACGCTGATAAGTGCTTTTGTACCGTTAGTCAGAGAAGTACTCAAAAATAATATATTTTTCTTCAAGCTTGTCTGTATCCTTATCCAGAAAACTTATATTTTATAAAAATAACCATACACATGTGTATGTCTAAGGAAGTAGAGTAAATAATAAAAAATTGAAACTTACATAAATTAATAAATTAGCTTTTCACTTTTGTATGCGACAGTACCATAAGCCTGCTTAATATCGGTTTGCTTACTTTGATATTTGTACGGAAGCTTAGTGTGCGGACGTATTTGCGTCGGTGTTCAGCTCAGTCAAAGGTTTGATTTAAGGCGATCCACTGGTCAATTATTGTGCATGTGCAATGTGCTATGTGCATGTTGACATTACCACGTTGCTTAATTGGTCAAGATTTGGCTTACCAGCGATTATGGTGATATGGCCATAATAAGATGGGGTGAGAGGCTTGAGTTTTGTTAGTTGTGAAAATTATATCAAACTCAACCTTTTTTCTCTCTTGGTTTCTTTTCATAAATAGTATGATTGACAGAGAAAGACAATTCCTTCTCTTCTTTCCGCCGCAAATTAAAATAATCCCCTGAGTGAAAATCAAACTCACAGCTGTCACGCTTAGAGCCGACTGTGCCGCTGCGCCACGATGGCCTTTATAATAATTATATTTTTTTTTATAATAAATACAGCAACAATAAACAAAATATTACCCTAGTAGTAAAACAACTTTAAATCATACATCTTTACTACACAATATTAACCTTCTATACTACTCTACACTTAAATCATAATCATCCGGATTCATCAAACTGATTTATTAAACGTGCATCAAAAGTGCATCACGGGTTGCTGACCTTAGGCAATTGTTTCAGCTAATGCGCAATAATCGATGCAACCTATTATAAGAGATGCTGTAATCTGTAGACCGGTCGCGAAGTCACGCCTATTTGTATATGGGATGATTTATTTTAGTGAAACATCTTTAATTATTTAAGGCCGCCGTGCCAAAGAAGCAGAGTGCTTGCGAAGGTTGTGAGGTTCGCTTCCACTCGAGGAAATGACATCAATATTTCCATTTCCTTGCTATAGTAACGCGTCAAAGCGCAGCGTGGAGATCCGCTTCTAACAAGCAAACCCTCCAAAATTCAGCGAAGAGTGAAATAGATGCATAATTATATTTTTTAGTAAGGTCAATATAAAAAGGAATTTGCTTATTTATTTATTACCAATTAACAATTTGATATAAAAACATCAATAGATACGAGTATATAAAACATCTAAAAAACCAAAATAGTTTGTAACGATGTTAAAAATGTTTTTACATTACACATTTTAAATAAACGCTTAAAAATTTTAGTAAAAAAGATAAAAAAGTAAAAAGATTTTAGTTAACTTAAAAACTATGCAAGAACAAAATACCAAATATCTGTACGTAGTGCGTGAAGCACCAAATCAAATTTATTAACAAATTAGAATATAAGTTATAGGTTCAAATTGTAATTATTGGATGCTATCAGTATGGAAATCTTAATTTGATTTCACTAAGTCATATTATTTATTTCATTTGAATAAATGTCCTCATATTTTTAGTTAGATAAAGTACAGCGTTAAGTTCCTCATAAAATTCATTTAACGAGATGTTTCGAATTTAGCATAGCTGGGATTTGTGACATTGCATTAAATGAAGAAGTAGTATGATTGAAAGGAATTCATTTCTTCGCACTGGACAAAAGTGTTGCGTAGAATTGACTTCCACTCAATGCCTAAAAAATCATCGGAAGGTCCATTTTTAGACTGAGAGACTGGAGACTCTTAACACTAGGTTCTCTCTGCCCAGCCTGCTATATGCAAGATACAGCGTGAAACTGAACAATAAGAAAGTTTATATTAATTTACTTAACAAATAAAAATCAACCTGTATAACAAAAGTTAAATCAGAGCGTAGGTCCGTCATTTATCATCGCTGAGATTAACTGGCCATGTGTGCACTTGTTCTATTTGAGATGTACTCACGAGTACTTTCACGTTTGCTTTGTTCAACTTTAACTTGAATATATTTATGTATCTTTTTTTATATATCAGCGCAGAGGGAACCTGGGAACCTAGAGTTAGGATATTCCGTTTTCGTTAAACCACTTCCCTTTCCTTATTTTTCAACGAATTGATTTCATTCTCACTCGGAGAATTGATTCATGCAATATGTTTCGCCACTCAACCTCCAATATTTTGCATTCAGGTGAAAACTTCTACTGCTAAAACTAGAAAAGGCCTGTTGCCCAGGATTTTTTACCCACCTATCTAAGAGCAGGAAAGGCATAAAAAGAAGGAAGAAGAAGGCTTAAAAAGAGGAAAAAAATAGGAAAAGATAACTGTAAAAAATATTGATTTAAAGATTGTGAACATTCCCTATAGGGGAAGTGAATATCGAAAGCGAAAAATCCACATGTTTTATCGCTCTTTTAAAATACTAATTATTAATATTTTTTTAAGAAAAATAATTAGTCATGCGTTTTCTAAACGTATATATAATCGAAAACTACCCTTGTTAGTAGTTCAAAGCAGCAATCAAAGTTACTTAGATTTTTTCCTTTTAATACTTCACCTAAAGATAAATGTGTGAATTATTATTGTGATAAGCAAAATAATTTTGATATTTGAAAATTCACGTATATGGTTGAAATATGAATTTTTTTACACATTTCCATAAGTTTCCCATACCACCCAATACAAAAAAATATCATTACCAACATTGGATGAAATTTCGATATACATATTAAACCGTAACCAAAATGAGGAAATATTAGTAAAGCTCAAACACTTCCTTTCTTACTTAGTAATTATGTCAATTATTCTTACACTCTCGTAACAACTTGTTTTCAATAATTCAAAGCCAAATGCTTCCTGTTAAAATAACAATTATTGTGTCATAATAAATAAGATACGGTCTAACGCGTAATGGTGGGGTCAAAGAGTAACCGACTTTTTCTAATACTTGTAGGTCAAAGGGCTCTTTGTATGGAGATGTAATGGTTTTAGTTTGTTTATTTGATTTTTCTTATCTTATCTGGTAAGTTATTACAAATATGTGGTCATTTTTAGGGTTCCCTACCTCAAGAGGAAAATGCAGAATCCATATAGGATTACTTTGTTTTCCATCTGTACGTCTGTCAAGATCTTCTATTTTGAGACAGCGTGGAGGTATCAAGTTGAAATCATCAATAAATATTCGCATATATGATACCTAAAAACATAGAAAAAATTCAGGTTAAGAAGCAAGAGATAAAGATAAAGAAGAAGATATGTAAATCACCGCGTTAACAAAACTATACTATATAATAGGGCACAGTTAGTCCAGTTATGAAATCTGATTTGAGGTGAGCATTTACTATATCTTGATTTGTGAAAAGTGAAAATTTATAGGAAAAAAAACTACTACTCAGCTTATATTTGTAGTTCATACAATGGAAATGAATTACAAATATAAGCGTTGTAATAGTTTTTTTTTTTTAATTTTAGAAGTTGTACTTCCTGTTGACCTATAATCCTAAAATTGGTACAAAAGCTTCGGGTCACTCACCCACTGAGGCTACTATTCAACTCTCACTTGACCTATGACATTAGTTTTACGCTTTTCCCGTATAACAGAGAAGAAAGGAGCTAGTGTCCAAACACTCCCTCCTCGAATTCAAGAAATAGCTATTGAATGGGGGAACTCAACACTCAGCCGCCATATCAAACTGACGAAAATTCCCCTATAGTGACATATGACCTATATGATAACAATAAACGATTTTGCGGGTTTTTTTCGCAATTAGACCCCAAAAAGTTAGAATTAAAAGGCGTAATGATATAAGGGTAGGCTTGTCATTATATTAAGTTAAAATATTTTATGTTTTTATTGACTTTAATATCGTGAGAAATACGTTTTTTGAACAATTCTCGTGTCGTAATGATGACATTGGTGTTTTTTGTGCAATTGTACGTTTTAAGTTAATCCTTTACTCTGGGGAATTGATATGTGTGTATTTTATTTTTTTAATTTTGTTTGTTTGAAGCGTGAAGCTTTCACCCTGTATCCCGTATACAGTAGGGTAGATAGAGAGAAGCTGAAGTTAAGTCCGTACACTCCAGTGTCTAGGCAAAGCGTGGCGTTAAGTTCTGCCACTCAACACACAAAGAACTAAGTAGAAAGTGGGGAACGGAGTGTCTAAACTTACCTCTTCCCTCTGCCTACCTCGCTGTGTGCGGGAGCATGGAGCTGATTACATTTATTTTTAAATGATGTACTAAAATCATTCTAATTTGTGTGGCCTCATTATAGAGTACAATTTTTTTAACTAGCTTTTCTAAGAAAAACTTTCGATCCGAATTCTAGACATTAAACATTAACTGGCGAAACTTAACGCGGAAAAATAAGAAAATTTATACATTTTCTAATTACACTCGGTTTCAATACGTCAATCATCTACTAAATCCTGCTTTAAGATAATGATTATAATAACACAAGCACAATACGAGCTAATGGCAGTCACAAGCCATTCAACGTACAATTACAGCTTTAATAGAATAAATGGAATAATCAAGTCACTTAGAGAGACTGGGTTAGGTTAGTTATATTATTTAAAGCTATATATATATAAAGTACTGGTAGTAATTGTGTATGTTTGTTGTTGTGGTAAATACTTAAGATTATATTTTATAGATATTTTACCAACTTAAACTACCATTCAGGAAATTATTTATTAAAGCTCTCTTAAGCTGAGACAGAAAAAAACTTATAACCCACAATGTAGTTTCATTATTTTATTTTCCATATGAAAGTATAGACAGTAAGATGTGTTAAGACGATTGGATCCGTACTTTCTTTAAGACGTTGCTTGTCCTTTTACTTTGTTAATAGAACGAGGAATTGTAAATAATTTATACCCTCCATTGGGTATCGAACTCTCAACCGTCGCGTTTTTATTTAGATTCTATATCTCTGCGCCATGAGGGCCTAAACTACTATATTTATAATTAACTACAATTATATAAAAATTCAATATAACACGTGTTATATGGTAAAATTGACTTGCCAGAACTAACACTTAATTAATTTTACAATAACCATTCCCCCCAATGAGGATCGAACCCGCAACAATCAAGTTTACTAACAGACGCAGCCTAATAAGCTACAATTGCGTCAAGGCTCAAGCCCACAATTACAAAAAAACCCAAAACCACCACATCAGTATCAATTACATTTTATTTTGACGTACAATTTAATACGTCAAAATTTCGATCTCGTACAATGAGAAGAAATCTTATTAAAGCTTTCAAAGTTCACGCCATTATCTATCACCCCATACATCAACTATAGGTTCCCTCTAGGTAATAAAAAAAACTAACAAAAGGCAAAGTTTACAAATTTTTAGTGCGACACATTAAAATTTTGTTTTTTAATATACCCACTTTTTAGGCTCGCCTTTATATTCATTACGGATAATAAAAAAGTAATGCCGTATTGTAATCGATTGATGAATCTTTAAGATGATTCTGCGATTTTATTGCCGATTCTTACACTTTACGATGGGTCCTTTAGCGGTTTTGTGTTCGTGAGAAACACGTGATTGTACGTACGTACGTTAACGCCAGATGGTGTGGGTTTATTTGGTATTTTCAAACTGGGCCCTTTTGATTTTAATCAAGATGGAGGTAATAAAGTGCTTTATTTAGTCCTTGGTTCGGACTGTACAAGCAAAAGAGTTTTGGATTGAATTTGCTAATAAATATTTAGATATATATAGACATATCCAATATTTTTAGATGAATCGTGGCGCAGGGACACAAGAATTCAAGTGTAAGCGCGACAGTCATGGATTCGACTCCTATTAGGGAGAATGAACAATTCAATTTTCTGATTACCTTACTCTGATTAAGAGAAAAAATGGGAACCGGATGTGTCCTAATGGGAACGGAGTGTCTTAATACTAACTCACATAAGCAAATAAAATTACACAAACTAAAATAATTTATAGAGTGAATATTGCACAAACCTAACATACAAACGTAGGATTTACAGTCAAATGTTTACTGTCAGTCAAAAGTTTACAGTCTTACCATATATGATTATAAAACCATTACTCTGATAAAATTAATAGTAAAAAACGTTAAGTGCAAATAGGGCTCACTCACCGATGGTTTCGTACCAATTTCACGATTGTAGATCAACGGAATCTGGAAACTACAACTTATAAAGGTTTTGCGTAGTATGCACTCATTTTATATCAAATTCTCCCATATTTACCAAATTGATATTTGTAGAGAATAGTCTATAGGTTTTGATAACGCGGCGAATATCATACAAAATGTAGCAAAAACGGTGCATAAATGTTCGTCATACCATTTTATTTCATTGATTTATAAGCTTGCTTTTTTGTCTTAAAAGAGACTATATACCGAAAAAATTAATAATAATTACAACTTAATACCTTCACGCGATCTTGAGATAAATATTCTTGACAGACGGACAGACGTACAACAAAGTTTTAAAGGCCGGCAACGCGCTCCTCTGGGGTTGCACGGGGTCGTGGGCGGCGGTGATCACTTACCATCAGGTGACCCGAACGCTCGTTTGCCTTGTCCTTATACCATAAAAAAAAAAAGTTAAGTACCTATAAAGGCTTCATTTTTTTTCATTTCAGATACGGAACCCCAAAAATATCTCTTACTATAAGAACAAGAGGGCCATAATCTATGATTTCCTTCTCTGTCTATCACAGCAGTCTTAAAGATAGTATAAGTAAGAGAATATTTTATCTTATAATAAAAACTTACCATAATACCTAGTTAAATCGCAATAACGTATAAAACGCCCGCACAAAATCTATTTAACCTAATCACGGTTAAGAATACAGTTAAGTTTGAACTCGTAATAGTTAAGAGCCATTCAACATACTTATTTTAACTAATTTATGATGGTTAGACACGATATATAACGTTTTGTTAACATGATATTTGTTAACTAGATAGGCCAGTAATGGTGCAGGGGCGCGAAGCGTAACTGTAAACGCGACAGGTTGTGAGTTCGATTCTCGTTCGGGGGAATTAATTATAATTTTTAATATTTAATTTCTGTGCTTTAGGATTGAAGTATAGCGCAGCATTGAGTTACGCCATTCAACTCACAATGAAGTTCTCGAACAATTTTGCGTGAAATGGTAAACGGAGCGTCTCAACACTTAATTTCCTCAGCCTGCCATTGCAGGCCTAATATATAACAGTTTATATGCGGGATACAGCGTGAAACTGTATTATTACATAACTTACCCGCCTATAAGCCCGGTTACCACTGTGAGAGAGAAATAAGCAGATTATGCTTAGGCTAGAACGGACTATTTCTAAATAAAATAATCATTTATAAGGTGTGTTTCCACCAATAAAAAAAATATATTACGTAAAAATATATAACTGAGCGAGTTCATTTCAATTCATTCTCCTCTCTCGGTCCTTTCCGCCCGTATATTTATTGGTGGAAATACAAGTATGTCTTATGATTAGTCTTTTAAAAATTTAAATCATATGTTAAATGAACCAAAGGCTAAAAACATCAGTTTCACATTTTATTAGAAGTAGAAGGAACCTCGGATTCTATTATTAAGAAACTCCATTTCAGGATCGTTGCGTTCCCGACTTTCCGCCGAGTTCTCAAGGCGTTGCGTGTTGAGTAGCGGAACTCAACGCCGCCTTTTCCCACGTTATTAGAGCAAAGAAATGGAAATATGAAACATTAATCGGAGTAAACCCGTCATATTGACAGTCGCACGCTTGTGCCTCTGCGTCACGACGGCCGCAATATTATTAATATATCTTAAATAAAAACGTATCCAGACAGGTATTTATATTAGAAAGAGTATTTAGAGAGCGGTTACAACAAATTAGATTTTAACTATGGTAATTCAATAAATTAATTAATAGGCCTCTTCGTTTGACCTCAACATTATTTACCTACTAGTTAAATAACATATTATATTATGTATGATTATTACAAAGAGCTGTTTTAACACCTCTTGATGTATAATAGTGGTTGAAGTTTCTTAATTATTTCAGAGGGAATCTGGGAACATGTATAGTCTACAGTTCCACACTGAAAGTGACCAAATGAGAATCGAACTCACAAAGATCGCGTTTACATTTCCACGTTCTGTCACGGGCCAATCTTATTTCTTACCAATCGTATCTTATCTTACTATTATTATAAATGTAGAAGCTTGTGAGGTTGGATATTATTTTTAATGTAATGTAATTATAATTAATGTAAAGATTTTTTATAATTTTAATATAACCATAAGCTTAAGCGGGCGAAGCCGCGTAATTGCATATTCTATGAAACATACTAACATTCTCACATTTGTAATGTATTAGTAATCCTTTAAAGTTTGACAAGTAAAATTCGTAGAAAGAAGGTTAATAAGCTAGCTGCAACTTGTATCATGAGTCATTTTATTGATTAAATATTTTAGTGGTATATGTCTAAGTGGTGTGGCTTACGACATTTACTTTCTTATGGTATAACCAAAACCCCCAGCCATTTCTTTGACCATCCAGCGTTTTGACCATCATGAAGTAAAATTCAATATGGACCCGCCTAAGAGACATGGGCTCTAATCCCGGCATATTTAAATTTTATATGTTTTGAAAATAGTATGTATGTAATGTCGAAAAATATTTTTAAGGTATTTATTTATATAATAGAAGATTTATTTGTCGTATAATGCAAAAGTTTTTGAGTTTCGTCACGCAATTCCTCTGTAATTCGCCGGAAAGTGGGCATCGGAAGAATCTTAATGGGAACAAATGAGTCTTTACACCTGGTTTTCTTTAAAAAAAGACTTTTTCAGTTCAACTTTAGTCATACTTCAGGAGATTACATTTACTACCTTACAAATATAGGAGTTATGTGAAAATAAAACAAATATATGCTATAAAAACAAAAGCTATATATTTATTAATTCAGTTTAAAACTTATTTTATTTTTTATGAATAAAACAAATTTAAATACAATAAAATATAAGAAATATTTTTCTCCTTTGACTAAGGATGTAGCCTTATTACTTTTGTACTTCAATCGTAATGATGGAAAATGGTTTCTACCATACTCTTTGAGAGATACTATTTCAATCAGTGGCGCTATTACAGAAGTCACTTTCAATGGAAATAAATAACTAGATGTTTTTTACTATTTTTTAATAAATCAATAATAGTACTATTTTTGTTTATAGGAATAATTTTTGTAGGTTATATGAAAATTATGTATATAATTAAAATAAGTCTCTCCGTTCTCCGCTTATCACGTGATAAAGGGACTTTTTTTTCTACTAAGGAGGGCGTAAAAATGCAAAAAAATAATTTACTCTAGTGGGGATCGAAGATAATAATCGGGTTAAGTCAGATACCGTTCCATTGTGTCATGATATATTTTTATTAGTAATGAAATATTACTTTGATGAAGAATTGTTTGTCTAAGCTCTATATATTTTTAAAAAGCAATTTCTTACATTTGTTTCTTTTTCGTAGTGTACTGTATTTTACAAATACCGTTTCATTTGATACCAATATTACGTTGTCTAAAAAATTGTAATCTGCCATCTTGTTGTGGCGGCCATTTTGAATTGACAAGAAAAATTTAATGAGTAAATATTATCATATGTAACTAACAGCATAAAAAGTTGTTTTTCAATTTTACTGAATATGCTTTGAATTATTTGAACTTTACATTTTATTTTTTTATACAAACAGAAATCTTCAAGACTGCAATTTCTATTGACATTTCTGCTATGATGCATCTACGGCGCTTTAGGAATTAAAGAGAGGTATAAATATTATCTTTTTGTATTCCTTAGAATACTCAGTAAATGGTACTAATTGAGCCCCGCAGTAATACTTGGTAGCGATCGCGGTGAGCTTAGCGTATGTCGACTGTAATTTAATGTAGAGAAAGAAAATAAAAACAAAAGAGGATTTTAATAGAAAATTATTACTGTTATTATAAGGATTTAAGATTTTTGATGCTTGTTACCTAGAAAACATTAGTAAAAGGAGCGCGTTCAAATTCCGCTACGTTTTAACATTTATACGTTTTCTAATTAAGTGTAGGATAATACTTTGAAAATGTAAAAAATATTTTTAATGTTGTCCTAGATTCCTCTATTAAGGTATGCTACGAATATCAGTACGTTTTTTACTTAAAGCCATTTTAAATAGCTGGATAATTTCTAGGTTGAATGAAATATGCATATAAAGTTAAGTAAGATTAACAACATTATCATTTATGAATTTTCACGCATATATTTTCTCCAGAGTAGGGAAACATAGGGAACTTAATGTTAAGACACTCCATTATCCATTTTTCCACTTCCTTAGCTCAAAGCAGAGCTGTCGAATGACAAAAATATATATATTTTTTAGCCTCAATCTATTTCCCGCATATAGCAAGATAGGTTGAGTAAGCCTAGGAACATGGTAATAAATCACTCCGTTCCCATTATAACACTTGCGCATTGCGAAGCGTGTTGAGTCGCGGATTCGTTACCAGAGCGAGGAGTTACAAACAATAATAAATATTTCAATTCCTCGAATGGAAATCGAACCCACAACCAATGCGCTTAGACTATGATCACAATAACTTTAAAAAAAACCGACACGTGTTCATTTACGAGATTTAGATCTACTTATTAAATTTGCTCGCAATAACCATCTCTATACAAGTTAGTTCAAAGGAAATGACGTCATAAGCCATCAAATAAACATAGTTTAATCAAAACCTAAAACATTTGAATACAAATTTCATAGAAAGCATTTCCCATAGCTGTGTTCGTGTAACATTTTAATATAATGTGTGTTCTCAGGAAATTACACTATACTCGTATAGTAAGAGCTTTTGTTGTAGCTTTAAGCTTTTCGTTTAAATTGTAAATGCTGATTTGTAATAAAGACGTGGAGTTGGAATTTATTATTATTAAAGTATATTAAATTTAAAATATATATTATATACTTGACACCTTCAAAGTTCACGAGAAAATCTGAAAACTATACATTTGTGTTTAAATCTTAAAAAGCCTAATAAGGCCTTACTTGGTTCAAGTGAGGTATCAGATGTAAGGGCTGTGGCTAAGTCTTGAAGGAATTTCAGAAAAAACTCAAGACCTCCATTTTTTTATGTAATCCTCGATGGGCGATTCCGACTCGCGCTTGTCCGGTTTTTTATGAATATAAACTATTCACAAAACTGACAATTTATGTATGTGTGTAATTATTCCGAGAAATACACGTAATACTAAAAATAAGAGGCCGTCGTGGCGCAGCGGCACGAGGGTGTGACTGTAACGCAACGGTTGTGGGTTCGATCCCCACTCGAGGAAATGAAATATTTATTTACGTTTATTTTTCCATTTCATTGCTCTGGTGTCCACTCAACACGCAATGCTTCCAGACTTTGACAGAAAGGCGGGAACGGAGTATCTTAACACTAGGTTCTCTATGCCTACCCTGCTGTATGCGGGATATAGCGTGAAGGTGATTTCATTTACTAAAAAAAATACATATCAACCTTTTTTTCTCTAAAAAATCTATAGTAACACAAAATTAAAATAAAAAGTATGAACGAGGAGCAAATAACCTCTAACCTCTAAATCCACGTATACGTACGGTGGGCTCCTGTCAGTTATGTCAGTTGTCAGATTTAACAATACTTCTATACTACAGTCACAGTTATAACAGCTTAACTTGTTATTCATTTATCTCGTTTAAGTTTTTAACCTTTTGTTCGTATCATGCACATAGGAAGGTAGTCAAAGGGAACTTAAGGTACTTAGTGTTAAGACAATAATAGTATTAAATATTTCTTTCCTTCTAGTGGAAATCGAAGCCACAACCTGTCGCGACATTATCACGCTTGGGCCCCTACACTACGGCTGACTTTGGCCTAAATGATTTGTGTATATGCGGTCAGTTTAAATGGCTTTATATGTATATTAAATTAATTAAAAGTAATAGTGTATGTATGTCTGTTCCATAGACAAAAGCTACTGAACTAAATGTATGATTTTATCTTTCGTGTGAAAAACACGTTGTGTTCTACATATTTTTTTTATTTCTAAATGATAATGATACACTTTTTGTAATTAAACGTATCAAATAAAAAAGTCGTAAAATTAAAAATCGTAAAATTTACGTAAAATATGAGTCGGTGTAAACGTTTTACGACTTCCGGAACTATAATTGATCTGTGGATTTGTGAGAGACATTATGACAACGTAAATAGGGAAAGAGGTTCTTAAAGACATACGAGTATGCCAGAATTATAATATTGCTTATTTAATATTAGTATCATATTTTAAAATTATATAATAACTATTAAATATTTGAGGCCATTCGTGGCGCAGGAGCACAATCGTAACTGTAAAGCCGACAGGTTTTGGAGTTGATTAGCCTGCTATGACCTTGGTGTCAGAGCGAAGAAATAAAAATATTAATAAATAATAATTCATTACCTCGAGTGGGGATCGAACCCACAACCGTCGCGTTACAGTCACACCCTTGTAGCTTTGTGTCATGACGAATTCAAATTATATATATATTTACACGCTGTATCAGCATAGCAGGATTAGTAGAACCACGTGTTTTGGAACTGAACGCAGCCCTTTATCTTTTTTGTTCATTTCCATGAACGATATCGCAATTTAAGCTGTCGCGTTCAACACAACTAATGATAAATAACAAATAACATTGATGTTAGCTTTTAAAACACAACAAAAACGGATAGTGAGAACGGAGTATCTAGACACTACATTTGCTATGTCTACCATGTCATAGCGAAAAAGAAAATTTCTATAGAAACAACAATTAATATTTAACTTTAAATTATTTTTCTTTCCCACAATACTTTTTTGAAAACCTAATAACCCTTTCATCACAGTATAGCGTGCCGCTGCCGTGACATTTTATTTATACTTACATCCCGTAAGCCCAGACGCCATTGTCTAGATACATTGACCGTTGAGTCAGACCCATATCGAATTAAAGTCAGTTTAATCGTAATATTTTTTTATACTTTCACGCTGTATCCCGTACAGTAATGTAAGGTAAAGGGCAAATAATGCCAAAAATTTCATTTCCTACCTTCAGATCAATTTTAGAGACATTGTGTGATGTATTGCGGAATTCAACACCACACTCTGTCTTTTAATCGTGTTATAATTATAGTATTTATTATGATTGTAATGTTACGTTTACGTAGAAATTTTGTACGTTTTTTTGTCATAAATGAGCTTCACGCTGTATCTCGCACGCAGCAGATCAGAGGGAACCTACTGTTAAGATATTGCGACCCCAATTTCCGCCGAATTCTAGGGCATTGCGTGTCGAGTACCGGTGCTTAACGCCGCGCTTTACCTCGGCACCAGGGCAAAGAAACGAAAATATAAATCTAAACAAATATTTCAAATTGATTATTTATTTATTCATCTTATCATATTACATGTAATTAGCATTCGAAGCCTTATTAGATTGTACTGACGTCATCAGGAGACATGACTAACTGAAATATATGCATTTAAATTTAACTTTTTAAATTAAACTTTTTCTTTTAGCTTAGTGGATGTGTAAGCAGAGAGAATGTAGTGTGAGAATACTCCGTTCTCGACCTTCTAACGGAATCGAAACATTGCGTGTTGATTGACAGAAGAAGCCTCGATGTAAAAAAACATTTCCCTAAGTGAGAATCGAACCCACTACCTTTACAATGATATGTTGTCTTTATCTGCGATACGATGAAGTTCAACATAAATATTTATCGTATAAATTCACGCTTGTACTATCGTTTCACTGACTTTGCTTAAAAAAGGATAGTATTTATACTTTTTTTTTCAGAAAGTCGTAAACATATATTAGTAACTTACTACTAAATTTTCACTATATAATATGAATCTCGTCATTAGAATGAAAAATAATTGAAAATAAGAAACTTTCATATTAGAGTGCTTTTGCTCAAATATAGAAGGGAAAGGTCACAACATTTATATATTTTCATTCCCTCTATCAAAATGAACTCCTAATTTTAGAGAATAATGTATATTATCATTAAAAAACAGCAGCTTCACGCATTTTCCCGCAAAATATAGTAGGCACAGGGAATGAGAATGCGTGTCGAGTGCCGGAAGCAATATCGCACTTTGTGCTTTTACCAGAGCGAGAAAATGATTAATTCCCCAAGAGAAAATCGAACACACAACCATCGCCTTTACAAGTTACCGCTGCGCTACTATAGTCTTTAAATAGCTATAGGTATAATAAATAATATTTGAAATTTAAACCTCGAACAAACAAGCCTCTGTTATATCCAATTGTAACAAGAGACGAAGTTTTTATCTACACTTTGTAGCGAGAAGTGATAAGAATGGTATGATTCAGTCATTTTATTTGAGTATTTAATTTTATATTATTAGAATACAAGGAATTTCTTTGGAATGTTTTTTTTTTGTTATTTTTTAAAGTTTAAATTGTATATATTTTTAAATCACGCTGTTTCTATGTTCTAATGTAAGGGACATTACTCGTATAGCAGGCTAGGCGGAACCCAGAACTTAACCTGCGAACCTAGGATCCACCGTTCCCATTAAAAGTCTTCCGTTCTCGACCTACCGCTAAATTCTCGAGGCATTGCATGATGGGTGGCGGAATTCAACAGCGTGCTGTGCCGCGTTAAGGGCGGAAACTAAGTCATATACAAATCATCTAATATGATTGTAAAGGCGGCAGGTTATAGGTTTGATTCCCTTCGAGGAAGTTAAACACTTAATATTTTCTTTTCTTCGAGGGGACAGAGTATATATAGTATGTAGAGACCATTCTCTCTGACTACTTCGCAAGGGATACAGCCTCAAACTAAATTATAGTAAGTTAGTTATTTCCTTCACTCTGGCATCGAGACCGCTACTTAACTCGCAATGCCTCTAGAATTAGGAAGTTGAAAAGTGGGAAACAGAAGTATCATAATGGAAACATATATCATAACACTAGGTTCCCAGGTTCCCACTGCCTACTCTGCTACGTGCGTACTCATCCAGCTATAAAAATAAGTTTAAAATTACCAATTAGTCGCACAAGTACAAGGTGACACTCGTATTTGCAATTGTATAAGGAACTGCTGCATTCAATTAATGAGAGAGAAGCGACTTGGAGACGCCTCGCTCTTGTTTATATTTATTGCATGCAGTTTGCCAGTCAGCTTTATAAGCTTATAGTGTGTTGTCTGGTAATATTAAGGTTTTAGGTGTTTGTGTGTATAGATGTTGAACTCCAAATTCGTACTTCTACGTATCAAATTCGCTTTTTTGTAATGCTAATTCAATTTTTTGCAGATTAAATCGATATTTATGCATTTGAAAGTCCATTTTTTTTTAAATTACTTTGAATTCAATTATTGTATTATCCATTGTAATTTAACCTTTACCATTGCAGAGAACATTTACTGTTAATGCACTCCCATGTACCGGTCTATTATCAAGATATTGCAGGTTACGGAACTTAACAATGCGTTGTGCCTATTCTTAGCTCTCATTAATAAATATTTTATACACATTTTTACCAGAGTTAAGAATCAAATCTAAGTATCGAAAAGAATTGAACCCTCAATATAGAGAGAGTAAGCTAGTCAAGCTCTGTTCCGTGATCGGCTCGCTTGCTTAAGGTTACGCTGTATCCTTCATATAAAAGGGTAATTAGAAAAAACTACCCCACAGGCAGCAACATATTGCTTGTATTTTTTCAGGGACAGGGTAGCCTCTCAACCGGTCCCCCCCCCCCACCAGTTTCATCACTTTCAGATGAAAATTAACATAATTTAAAGAAACGTTTGTCTTTATCAGAGCGAAGAATTAAAACTTACTCATTCTCTCTACTGGAATCGAACTCACAATCGTCGCTATTACAGCCATATTCTGTGCCGTATGTATAATATTGTATTTATCTTTATTTCCAATAACATAAAACATCTGCAATTATGTATGTGTTTCTTCAAACCGCAAATGGTTCTTGGTATGGTGAAGCGATATCGGAAAGCGATTGTTAGTATGACGAATAGTATGGGCGTAGACTAGTTATACTATAGAGAAATTGTTTTTTTAATTATATTTATTTCTCATTTATTTTTTAATTATTATAATTAAGAAAAAAATATATTTTTTGTATTATTATAATTTATTGTATATATATATGCAAATGATATTTTAGCTTCATCTTATATCCTATAAAAAAAAGGACAGGCAGATAGAATAAAGTCTTAAGCCGAGGTTTATCTCGAGTGGAAATCGAACCAACAACCGTTGTGCCTATAGCCAAACACTATCTCTGCGCTACGTCATTCACTATCTCCATATACATGACATACTGTAAAACAAATAATAAAATCGTATTGATGTTTCATCGGAACACTTGTATCAAATTAATTTTTAACAATATATACAAATAAATTTATTAATTCTCGTTCCATAAAAATATTTCGATCTGTTCTACTAATAATAAGTATTTTTTATTTTATTATTTAATATCCAAAGAATAATTTAATTAAAATAAAATATATCATGAAAAAAAAGTTTAATGTCTAGTATAAAATTACTCTGTATCACTCTCTAGACGCTATTATTTTAGAATTAAGGTTACACTGTCTCTATGTAAAATTAGTTTGTCGGAAACAAAATAATTAAAATCATGTATTTTGTGTCGTAGCTAGAAATTTACCGTGTTTAAAAAAAAACAGTTTCACGCCGTGTTAATACTTTTTAAAATTAATTTTAAGTTTCACACTGTATGACACGCCTAGAGAGAACCTAGTGTTAAGACACTTAGTTTCACATTAAGACATTCTGTGACTTTTTATGTTCAGTGGTGGAATGGTTGTCGTTTGTCATTTTACCAGATCGAAGAAATGCAAATTATTCTTTATATTGAATTGAAATCGAATCTATAACCGTCACGCTTACACAAGCTGTGCCGCTGCACCACGTTGGCCTCTATCGCGAATAGCTATAATTTTTCTGCATATAATGACACTACAAAGTTACCAGACACTAGTTTAAAGCAAATAGTGAGTTGATTGATGACAGTGATTTTCATGTAGGTACGATGAATACGAACTTTTTAAATGTTTTTGGGGTTCAGTTATTTTTTAATATTTAATATAGTTTCTTTTTTCACGTACTTTCAAATCAGCTTAACACTGTATCTCGCACACATTAGGGTAAGCATAGGGAACCTAATAACCTTAAGACACTCCGCTTCAAACTTTTTGCCGAATTCTGGAGGCATTGCGTTGAGTGATAGAACTCAGCGTTGCGTTT
>DWGR01000669.1:0-20293 GCA_018247715.1 Heliconius burneyi | reverse complement strand
TGCAATGTTACAAGGATGGCGTCTGAAGGTATCAAAACGTAAGTACACTGTTCACCCAAACCAATGTGGGTCAAGAGGCGTCTTACTGATAAACGACTCGTTTGTACGTAAATCGATATTTTTTATTACCACATTCTGTTACTAAATACGAAAATAATAAAATCTTCCTTATAATGTGTCATACCTGTAATAATTTACTTGAACTGTCAGAGTAAAGTATGCTTTTTTGACATTTATTTGTACCTGTATTTTTTAAGCATATGCAAACTTAAGTCAGATATTTGTATAAAGATAGATAGATCTATCAAAAAAAATCAGTTTCACAGTATATCTCGCACACAGCAGGGTAGGCAGAGGGAACTTAATGTTAAGACACTCCGTTCCCCACTTTTTGCCGAATTTTTAGACGCGTTGCGTGTTTAATGGCAGAACTCAACGTCGCGATTTTGTGTTGACACCAGAGCGAAGAAATGGAAGAAATAAACGTAAATAAATATTTCACTTCCTCTAGTGAGGATCGAACCCACAACCGTCGCGTTACAGTCACACCCTTGTGCCGCTGCGTCACGACGGTCTTATATTATAACATAATATTAAAAATCATAAAATATAGAGTAATCGACTATTACAAATTCAATAACCCTGAAGACCATTTATTTCTTTTACATATTCCATTCCCCATATTCCGCTGAAATCTGGAGACATTGCGTGTTGAGTGTGAATCGAATTCACAACCCGTCACTTTTACAGTCACACATATGTGCCCCACCACCACCACCACGACTAGCCTCATAGATAAATTATGTTTTCATCAATTATATAATACAAGTTTAATTTTATTTGTAATTTATTTTTCGCTCAGTGTTCCTAATTCCCCAGCGGTATGTCCTGGGTATCATGGGACTGCTGGCTGTGTGCAACGCCTATACTATGCGGGTGTGTCTCAACCTAGCTGTTACGCAGATGGTTAATAATACGAAGGATGCGGATTCCCATTTCGACCCTGACGCATGTCCTGATGATAGCGAGATATTCGCAAATGGAACTGTTACCTTGAAACCGGTGAGCTGAAATTTTGTTTTCAATTATTTTAAATATAGCAAACAGGTGAACAGAAGAGGTGAAAAAGGTAAAAATATAGCAAATAAGCTAACGAACACATTAGAAAACAAAATGTTTATCCCTCATATTGCTATATGCGAGATAAACCGTGATCATTCTCTCTGCTAAGGTAAACAGAAGGAATTTAGTGTAAAGGCACTCCGTTCTCCTCTTTCTGCCGAATTCTTAAAACATTGTGTGTTGAGTGGCGGAACTCAACGCCGCGCTTTGCCTTGGTAACAAAGCAAATAAATGCATTGATAAATAATATATTGCCCAAAAAGAGAATCAAACTCACAACAGTCGCGCTAACAATTACACGCTTATCCAAGTCAGAGTTAAATTATAATTTTAAGATCTTAATTATTTATTTTTTCTTTACAGCACGCTATATTCGAATGGTCTGAATCGACACAAGGGCTCATTCTTAGTGGATTTTATTATGGATATGCTATTACCCACGTCCCTGGTGGGTATTTGGCTGAACGGTATGGTGGTAAATGGACCTTAGGAATTGGCCTTCTAAGTACTGCAATATTTACATTAATGACTCCTGTAGTAGTAAAGGCTGGAGGAGCAACTTGGCTGTTTATACTTCGCGTTTTGCAAGGCATGGGCGAGGTAAGGATATTGTTTTTAATAATTTTCTGTATTTTCTTGGAACATAAAATGTGGTTATTTAAATAAATTAGAATTAATTTGAATATTGAATATCTTAAGTAACAGATGTCTTATCGTTTTTGACATAAATATTAATGTAGCAAAACCTAATCTTTACTTAATATTTTAAATAGCTTGTTTATAAGAATTAATTTTATTATTTGTATATTTTATTTTAAAAATAAAATCTCTTAGTACATTATTGAAAACCATACTTCATGCATACATTTTTGCTCATTTTAGTCTCGCTAAATTTTCCAATATAGATTGTAGTGTATTTTCAATATAGAGGCCGTCGTGGCGCAGCGGCACAAGGGCGTGACTGTAACACTACGGTTGTGGTTTCGATCCCCACTCGAGGAAGTGAAATATTTATTTACGTTTATGCGTCCATTACTTCGCTCTGGTGTTGAGGCAAAGCATGGCGTTGAGTTCTGCCACTCAACACGCAATCAAGAATTTGGTAGAAAGTGGGGAACGGGGTGTTTTAACACTAGGTTTGCCTTTGCCTACTATCCCTTTGCCTACCCTGCTGTGGGCGGGATACAGCGTGAAGCTGATTTAGTTTAATTTTTAATTTATTGTATTTGTATACGGATGTAATAAATGTTTCATTTTCACGCAAAAACTGCTGGAAGGATTTGGATACATCTACACCAGTAATTTAATTTATACATTAGAATAAAACTTAGCCTATTCTGATATAGCAATTTATGTATATTTTTTGAAAAATTCTATTTTAGGGTCCAACCATGCCAGCTTTGATGATAGTGCTTGCTCGATGGGTTCCACCACATGAGAGGTCACGTCAAGGTGCATTGGTCTTCGGGGGAGCTCAAATAGGAAATATATTTGGTTCATTCATGTCTGGTATCCTAATGGCTGGAGGTGGAGATTGGGCGAATGTCTTCTACTTCTTTGGTTGCTTTGGAATATTTTGGTTTATTGCATGGGTAAGTTTTTTTTAATATAAAGTATTATATAAAGTTTGTTATATAAATAAGAACATTGAATAGAAATATAAACACAAATCTACTGAGTATACTATAAATATATGTTGTACAAAGTGACTTTCGTGGTACAGCGGTGGAGCATTTAATTGTAAATGCGACAGCTATGGGTTCGACTTCCACTCTGAGGAATTAATTATTTACATTTGCTAATTTATTTTGATAGGAAGGTGGCGTTGAGCCCTGCCACATACAGTGTCTCAAAAATAAAGTGGAAAGTTAGGAATAGAGTGTATGCCTCCTAGGCCTCCTTTGACTATGATGCTATAAGTGGTCCGTGTGGCTTAATCAAATATTAATTAAATTAAGTAAAAAATTTTTTTTATTTTGAAAGAATTTATTCTTTTGCTTATAATTCATTGTACTTACATTGTTAAGTATAACTTAATTTACATTAAAAATTTCTGCTCAAAAGATTGAACCAATAATTCAGTATATTTAAATTTAATATTACAGAGCATCTTCTGCTACAGCACGCCCAACACTCACCCCTTCATATCAGATAAGGAGTTGAAATATTTAAATGAAACTGTAACGAGTGCGGAAACCGCCAGCGTGAGGGACCCCGTGCCTTGGAAGGCTATTGTACGATCGGTGCCCGTTTGGGCCCTATTGTTCGCAGCTGTAAGTAATTGAATTTGGACCCTTAATTAAATATCTGGTAGACATTAAAAGGTATTGATTTTATATCACCTTTTTTTCCAACCGTTGGGTAGAACGGTGGGGGAAGAGGGTACTCTGTCCCTAAAGAAATGCAAGCACTAAATGGCTACCTGAGAGGAGGTCTACGACTGTAACCCCTGCGGGATTCAAACCTCAATTATTTTTGTTTCCTTATTAGTTATTTAGAGTAATTTTATCAATTTTTATTTATTACTATCCCTTTTTAGTCCATTTTGAAAATATTTTACGTTTGTAGCGCAGCAAACAGCGCTTTATTTGACAACAAACATATTGTAGCTGTGTAAAAAGCAGCGTATTTGTTGCTCCACTTCCATCTCTATCTTCCAACGAAAGATCTATAAAAATAAATTCAGCTGTTCTAGAGACTAGCAAGAAAAAGAGACATTCAGACATACATTTTTTTAAAATATTTATTTGTGTTTTAGAATCCTGTAAATAAATATAATAATACACTTGAAAAAACACAATTAGTTTAAAACCTTTTAAACTCGCTTCTTGTTTATTTATTTAAGTAATATTTATCAATTACATTTGCAGGTTGGTCATGACTGGGGCTACTATACTATGGTGACAGATTTGCCAAAATACATGACCGACGTTCTAAAGTTCAACATAGCGACTACCGGGACATTGACAGCTATGCCTTACCTGGCTATGTGGATAAGCGCATTTTTGTTCGGCTGGGCTTGCGACTTTTGCGTCAAGCGTGAGTGGCATTCGATCAAAATGGGAAGAATTATTCACACAACAATAGGTAAAAATGTGTTCTTTTTGTTTTTGTTTTATTGAAGTTCAAAATGTAAATGTTTTAAGTGATCCGTGTAAAATATCGTGTAAAATTTAGTTATAAAAAGTGCACCGGTAACTTAGTTGCCTAAAAATTTTGAATATTATATTCGATATTCTCAAACGCAGATAAAAAAAGTAAATCTACTATCTCTTCTCATTGTTCTCATCTATAATTTTATTTGGTGGCTTAAAGTTAGGCTTTACATAAGTTTTTTAATGTGTTATCTCTAGTAACGAGGCAAAATGCGGCGTTGAGTACCGCTATCGTCGGAAAGTGGGGAACGGAGTGTTTTAGCATTAGGGTCCTTTGATTTTCTCTGCCTATCCTGCTGCGGGCAGGATACAGAGTGAAACCGAAAAAAAAACTATATAGACTCTTATAGACGATTAACTACATAAAAATGGCGTATAAGTAAAAGAGAATAATGATTTATTAGTAGCTTAAGTGCAGATATGTGAGCTTATGTACTTGCATAGACAACATTGTTAGGTTAACACCTCTGTTTGATAAGATAACTGATTAAACAAATGTCTTGTGTAACATTTGAAATGTCTCTTTAACCTGTCATAGACATATAGAGTGCGTATAATATTCAAATATTTTTTTCTTATTCTTTCTTTTTAATTCATGAAAAAAAGGATTAAAAAAATATTTTTAAATATTGTTTGTTTAATATGTAGATGTGTATGGATGGGCTATTTTTAATATGTACATACAAAATATTAGAAGGCATCTATCTAACAGTAATTTTTAAAAGATGAAATTGTTAAAATACTTTTACTATCAAAAAAATCGAATTCAAAACTTAATTCAATTCAATAATTTTAAAACAAAGACAAAACAAATATGATCACGACTATCGTTTTCTCAAATACAATTAAAAACAAACCTTTTATATATGGGTGTGTGATGCGTCTACAGACTAAACGCGAATTCGCAAGAGAATACACTAGTAAACGAGTAAAGTTTTATGAGTTTAGAATTGTAGATAGAAAAGATAATGTGCTATTTTCTACCAAAGCAGAAGTAAGAGTATTGGCTTGTATTATTACACCCAGGTGAATGATAAAATAAAAATAACGATTTTGGACTTTAACAACTTTGCTTTGAAAACATAATTTTGATTGTGTAATAAAAACGTGCTTACTTTGGTAAAGTTATTCTAATAATAGCCACAGACCCTCCTTCTCCTAGATACAGTTAACTGTCATTATCATCAGTATTAGTAGCCTGTCCTCGTTCATTGCTGTACGTAGGTAATTCTAATGGCACTTTACTAGGGTCGATCTTTACTTTTTGGAATCCGATTGTTAACAGCCACCTTCGAGCTAGCGACCTCCTTTAGATTTGCCGACGCGCGGTCTTCGCTTTAGAATGCGTTTACCCCAAAGGTATAACCAACAACTGCCACTTGCTCGCCAATACTTCGGGCTATGTCTGTGATTTTGGATAACTTTGTTTTGATTTCTATTCTTCAGATACACTCCAAGCTTAACACTCTGTATAGCTAGCTCCCTTAGGAACTTTAAATTAACTATAATATGTAAATTTATGTATAATATAACTTCTTCTACCGTGCGATTGATTTTAAATTATCCTAAATTGATAACTACCTACGTTGACAGTAGGATTATCTGTCAACCGCCGCAAAATTAAAGTATGTATTGCTAAAGGATAAATCACTTTTCAAAGTCGAATGCCGAAACTTATGAAGGATTGAGAATTTTTCAACTTTGCGTTATAGAGGTGTTTATTAATCTTATTTCCATAAAGTTTTAGTTCACAATAAAAATATATAAAATAATAAATATTTTATAGATACTTTTTATAAATAAACAAACAGTTTTAACTTTCCAATATATGGCAATAGCACTTACAAGTGTATAAGTAAGTACAAGTCTTTTTAACATTTCTTATTTTTACAGCTGCAACTGGGCCAGCCATCTGTATCATATTAGCTTCGTATGCTGGATGCGATAGGTTTGCAGCTGTCGCCTACTTTATTGCATCTATGGCTTTAATGGGTGGTTTTTATAGCGGTATGAAGGTTAGATTGATTTTTACTTCTTGTATTTTTAGGGATAAGTACCTTCTTCAATCTAAGAAAGAAAGACAAATTCCGTACGACTTATAGCAAAACTTTTTACAATTTATCTTATCTATGTCATATTATGACATTATCAAAGGCAAAACAACAATATTTATATCTTGTTTCACCTTTATCTTCTTAGATTATAAGACATCGTATAAGAATATTATGAATGCAATCTAATAAATATTTTATGATCTCACAACTTTTATGTATCCCCGTCTTGTGCCAATATATAGAAAATACAGTACGGTTTATTTGTTCATACTTCAAAGCCAAACAAAGGATGTGA
This sequence comes from Heliconius burneyi, assembly GCA_018247715.1. Lineage (NCBI taxonomy): Eukaryota > Metazoa > Arthropoda > Insecta > Lepidoptera > Nymphalidae > Heliconius > Heliconius burneyi. The sequence continues at coordinate 13,667 of DWGR01000669.1, read as the reverse complement.
AATGAATTTTTAATACTATTTTTATATCGATAGAGTCGTTATTCCTATTGTTATGATAACAGTATAAGGGTATATTTCTTAGCAACCGATCGATTTTTCATATATTACAGTCCATTTTAATATATTCAAAAAATATAAATATTTTTTTAAACAGAATCAATAACTGCATAGCGGGGCACAAACGCGACAGCTTGTGGGTTCGATTCCAACTCGAGGAAATAAAATATTTAATATGTTAATATTTTTGTTCTGATTAGAGGTAAAGTGCGACGTTGAGTTCCGCTACTCAAACACGTAATGTAATGCCTATAGAATTGAATGGGGAACTGAGTGGCTTTATACCAGTCAATTCTCTCTGTCTAGCCTGCTGTGATAGAAGGTGAATCTAAAAACAATTACTGCATGTACGGACAGATAAATATACAGCCTTTGATTAAGAATGAACATATAACCAGCCTTTTTATAGATTGGATATACTTATATGTATTTATTTAATTGTATATTTATATTTTCTAATTAATATTTTTTATATTGTGTGCAATAAAGAATTGTTTTTTTTATTTATTATAATTAATACACTGGAATTATTTTTTTCTAAAATTAATAATTATTATTTTCCAGGTGAACGCGTTGGACTTGGCACCTAACTATGCTGGTTCTCTGACTGCTATGATAAACGGAACATCCACCATATCGGGCATTATAACCCCTTATCTAATAGGATTATTGACTCCTGACGTAAGTACCACTTGAGCTTTGAGAGTAAACTCTAATATTATATCGATTTATTAATAATTTTTTGAAAATGATATCTAAGTGTGATTGTAACTGCGACAGGTTTAAGGTTCGATTCCTACTCGAGAAAATATTTAATATTTTCATTTTCAAACGTTATATCTAATCTGTTTACCTAAATACCTAAATGTTGCATAAACATAGATTAAAAACTTAAGTTATTCAATAATAATGTAGATACTATACAAATACCTAATTTATTTAACTTGCCTTACACTATACATACTCGTAGATAAGTTACCTAATCTCAATTTATTTAAGGTTTTTATCCTTTCGTGTTCGAGAAAACTGTAATTTTTTTAGATATTGTTATTTTTTTAGTAAAAACTTGAACAAGTGCTAAATGCTGAAAGGAGTGAGCTATCACAATATCGTCGTTGTTAAACTCATAAATACAACAAAAACGCAAGAAGGAATTATTTAAAAACAATGTTTTAACTACGTTTTCTAGATGCTTTAACTTTATTAATTATCAAATTAACTTGAAATGTGAAATGTCGTGAAATATCAAGACATTACAAACTTCTAAGATGTATCAGTTTGATGTCACTCGCAAGATTCTATCAATTTCTTAGTTTAGTAATAACTTTGGCTGAAAGTTTCGTGGCACGAAGATAATAGCCGGGTCGAAAGGATTTATTTCAAAGTTTCAGAACTCTAAAGCTAAGCTTTGATATAAACTGAGATTAACGACAAGCCAACCATTGTCATGGACCATTGTGGTATTTAGAATAGATAGTATAATGTCTATTTAACTCTGCATTGGTAGAATATAATCAAGATATTTCCTAACGAAGGATTTTTTTATACCTTAATATTTATTTTTGTAAAAGCTATCAATAAAATACTGAAAAAAGAAAAATCCTTTGTTAAAAAAGATATTAAAACCCCTTGTTCGCTTCTGAGAAAATTATTTTAGTATATTTTATTTTTTAAGTATATTTTTTTTTGAAAAAATACAGCCAAAAAAATATTTTTATCCTAAATTTTAAAAAAAGAAAATTTTATCCTTAATAGCAATTATAAAAAATAGTCAATCGCTACAAATAAATACCAGGCGCCGAAATTGAGAACGAAATAAAGACATAAATGGTTTTGTTTATATTTATATAACAGAAAAAAACGCCTTTATAACACACCAAAAAACACTAATGACAGAAAAAACATAGAACTAATATGATTGAAATAATATTATGTTTTTTGTTTTAATTTTTTTAGATGGCATTTGTAGTTATAAATTATGCTTCTGTTCGATTACCAATCTGAGGAATGAATTATTATATTACTTATTATTATTTACATTTCTTTGCGCGGTGTTGAGAACCGCCACTCAACACGAAAGTGGTTATTGGAGTGTCTGTGTCAGGTTCCCTCTGTCTATCCTGCTATTTGCGGGATACATTGTGAAGCTGATATTAATGTATTTATATAAAATAATTTATCTTTTCAGTCAACGCTTGTACAATGGCGGACAGCGTTTTGGGTGTGTTTCGCAGTACTTGTCGGTACGAACGTGGTTTATTGTATATGGGCGGATGGCAAGCAACAATGGTGGGATGATGTCAGGCAGTACGGCTATCCCGCTGATTGGAAACACGGCCCCTTAAAAACTTCCGATGTGGATAAGGAAAAGAGTAAAAAGAGCGAAACTAAAGGCACATCGCTCTAGTAATGCTTACCGTAATAAATTATTTAATAATGTTACTTAATTTATAAATTTTGAGTATTTTAATAATTAATTGTAATTATTAAATTTAATTGTTTATATAATATAGCATAACTTATTAGTTTAATGACAATTAAGTGTTAAATAGAGATTAATAAATTGTATTACTCTATATAGTGCTTGACGTAGCGTAAAAGATAAAATAAATTTGCTGAAAGGTAAAATTATTTTTATCTTTTTTTACCGTTAACGGGTGTAAGTGTAAATATTTGGCAATAAAAAAGTAAAATATAATGTATGAAATATCAATAGAGCTAATTTTGTTTTTGTTTTAAAAATTATAGCTCTATTATATTTGTTATTTAAATTCCTCGCGGTGCCATCTTGTGATAAACTAACTTACAGTGCCTTTTAATTATACTATTATTTTTAATACATATATCACAATTAAGTCATTAATATATATGTTTTGTATTAAACAACCACATTTAAAATCTATCACGATATTGAAAAAAATTTAAGACATTGATAACAAAATATTTGAAATAAGAAAAGAAAAATAAAAATTTATAAAACATATTATTTTTATATACTCTAATAAAAAATTTTAAATTATTTTTTCAATAATGATTTTAAGTTATTTAATTTTATCATCATTGCAATAATAACTTCGTTTCAGTCATGTTTACTGGTGATTAATATTGTTTTGTTAATTTAAACCAGTTGTTGTTAAATAATGATTGTACAAATATTTTTTTCTTTACAATATTGTGAAAAGACGAATAAAATTAATAAAATATGAAAAATGAGAAAAAATATTTTATTTCACTTGTTCACTCCTCCACTTCTGAAATGAAAGCTGAATAAATATAAATATTTGTTTTTAATGAATGGACTATTATGTAAATAATAGTCCGAAAAAAAAAACAACAATGCACGCGTATATCTTTGTAAAAGAAATTTTACGTTGTTGTTTTTTTTTTGTGAAATATATAAAGGAAAATGGAAATGTTGATGCTCACTCGGATGGAAATCAGTGTTGAAGATTACTCGGTGATCGCCGGAACGCAACAAACTTTATCTTAGAGCGAGCAATTTTAATCCCCTCTGTTTAAATTGAACCTAGAACCAACGCTAAACCGCGATGATCTCGTGTGGTTATATATTCAACGATAAGTTTTTAGCATATATCTTACGTTTACAGAAGAGAGAAGAGATTGAGATTATATTCTTACGTAAATTTAAAATTTAATAGGTGTAGTACTCGGACGTACTATATGCTTATTGTAGGCATGTGCGTTATAATTTTTATGCAGATTGTTCTAAGGGTTCCGTGCCTCAAAAGGAAAAAAGTAAAACCGTCATAGGATCTCTGTTCATATCACTCACTTTATAATGGTCGACAAACTTAAGTTTGCTGGCATATGTACTCAATTTGTATGAAATAAACTACAAATATAAGCCTGTAATATTTTTTTGGGTTCTGTAGTAAAGGCTAATGTAAAGGTCCTCCGGAAGGCTTGTGTATTTTTTTTCGAACATAAGGTTAATGCTGTTAGCTCTATTGGCTTCTACAGCGACACAGATTGGGTAGGGAATAGGGTACTCTGTCCCTGAAGACATGCAAGCACTAAGTGGCTGCCTGTGAGGAAGTCGACGACTGTAAGGGAAGGTGTTCCTGCGGGTTTCTGTCCTCGGCTTGCGGCCATCGAGCGGACTGGAGGCTTGTAAGTACTTGTTAGGCTTGTTTATAATAAGATTGTAATAAAATGGTAAATCGTAATGTTACCGTGTTGAGACCGCGCTTAGGCAAGCGTAGTGTAGGAAAGGTTGTAGCGCCCTGCAGCGCGACGGGCAGACGATTTAAAGAAGGTGACTGGCATTGAATGGTTGCGAGAAGCCCAATACCGGGGATGGTTGGCGCTCAATGAAGGAGGCCTACGTTCAGCAGGGGACGGTGATTGGCCGATTATTAAAAAAAATGTGAAATTGGATTTTACGCACTATCGCAAAGCGGCTGATACGTTAAATAATAACACACACACCCCACAGTCGCGTCTAGTGTAATTTCTACAATAAGGTATTAGAACCATAGGCGGACACTACTACGTACATCAGAGTTCCAGGACATGAGATAGCATCACACATCCGAAAGAGATGGGCGGTTTCTACTATACGAGAATACACTGGAACTGGAACATAAAATAGCATCACATATGTACTTACTAATGTTATACCGAGTCGTAGAACCATAGCCCACGTATCACGAGCGCATCGCTAGAAGGCATCACTGACGATATACCAAGTTAATGTCGATAACAGTTCACACAGGCCGATCACGTCAGCCTCCACGACGTCGAGCAACATTCAATATTGTAATTTTGGTCATAGCTCGGTTTGATCTACAATATGTGTCGCCCCTACGCATATGTATCCTTTATAAGAATTGTAATCGTAAAAGATCGTTCCATTACAGGCTTTGAATTATTATGTTGTATTTGTTATATATTCGATAATAAATACAATATATTAGATCTTCCAGTTCAGATCTTGCAGAGCATCATATTTATCAGTATCGTAATTAAGAATACTGGTTGCGACACTCGGGCCGTCCATGTAAAAACTACTTAGGATCAATAAAATACATTGATTGTACTGTTCATAATTAACTATGCTAATTATATGCATTGCCATGCATAATGCCATGCAATGTCATGCATGCAAGCATTGTAACAGTATCCTCCCAAGGTGCGTACTGTTGCAATACTTGCAAAAGGAAAATAATGAAATAAACGATCGAACAGACAAGATTACATATAGCGATATACATATTTAATAATTAGCCTAGATTAATGCCACTAGTGAAGAAATATTCGTTTATTGATAAAATGATTATTATCTACTTACCAATATTAATGGGCCGTCGTGGCTTAGGGGTACAAAGGTGTGACTGTAACGCGACGGTTGTGGGTTCGAGCCATATTCGAGGAAGTGAAATATTTATTTACATTTATATTTCTTTCGTCTTAGTGTCGAGGCAAAGCGCGGTGTTGAGTTCCGTGACTCAACACGCAAAAAAGTGGGGAACGGAGTGTATGCTAGGTTCCCTCTGCCTACCCTGCTGTATGCGGGATACAGCGTGAAGCTGATTTTTATTCATATCAGTATCCAGCAATAATTAGTATAGAAGCTTATAAACGGCAACAAAATGTGTGAACAATTGTGGATAGAATTTAAATGAATGGATTAGCCTTCAATGTAGTTAATTATGTATAATGTGTCTAATATTTGCATGCTGGGCGCTGCGTAGCTGTTGTATTATTCACTAGTTGGTGACCGCGACTTATACGAGTTCGTATTTACATCGGTTACAAAGGCAAGCTCAAATGTCATTTGAACGTATTTGATATCTAAGGGCTGTAACTAATATTGAAATAACTAGCGGAATATCTAGATTACTTAAATTACTTTAAAATTAATTGAACAAAATTATAATTATTGAAGCCAGTCAGAAGTAGTGGCGCTTGATACATTTGTGTCAATCGCCTTGACTTCAAATGCGGCAGGTCGTGGGATCGATTCCCACTTAGAGCAATTAAATATTTAATATCTTTATTTTCGTTTTGGTAACGAGGCGAAGCGTGGTGTTTGAGTTCCGCCACGCAACGCGCAATGCTTCAAGATTTCTGAGTCTTATCGTAAGGTCCCCCGGTTCCCTTTGCCTGTCCTGTTATATACGTGCGGTATACAGCGTAAATTTTTTTTATGGGAAAAGCATGGCAAACGAGCGCACGGGTCACCTGATAGTAAGCGATCACCGCCGCCCACGACACCGCGTAACACCAGAGGAACTGGTGCGTTGCCAGTTTTTGGGGTGGTTGGGCGCCGGAGCCCGGCATTACCTAATGCAAACGCAGTGTCATAAAGCCACTACTTCACGCCGATTTTAGAAACCGGGGGTGGTAACGATCCGGTCGAGTCTGCCCATGCGTGTCGTCATTGCTGGCGGCGTGACTCTCCCACTCGTACTTTAATCGCCTCTGCTTCCCAGTCAACTCAATGGCTGTATGCCGAGGTTCGAGCCCCGCAGGGGGCGCCCTTACAGCTGATGACTCCTCATAGGCAGCCACTCATTACTTGCTTTTTCTCAGGGACAGAGTACCCTCTTCCCCCACCGGTGTCGCTGTACAAGCCAATAGGGCTAACAGCGGTAACCTCATGCTCGAAAAAATAAGCGTTAACTTGAGAAGAGAGACATCTCTCTTCTCAAGAAAATATACATATATTTTCTTTTATTTGTACATCAAGTACGGAAATCATTTAAAGCTGTAGCTAACTTTCGAGTATATTATGTAATTGCTGCTTCTAACAATATATTTTGGTTAAAGATCTAATATATTGGAGGCCGTCGTGGCGCAGCGGCACAAGTATGACTGTAACGCGACGGTTATGGGTTCGATCCCCACTCGAGGAAGTAAAATATTTATTTCCATTTCTTCGCTCAGGTGTAAAGTGCAGGTGCAGTCAGGTGTAAAATCTGATATATTTTTAAAAACTGTTCGTCTCAACCTTATTTAAATTTAACAATATTTCTCACAGACCATTTACCAAAATTTACAGCTAATTTCATTTATAACACGAAATAATAAGAAACTACAATATGAAAGCGCATAATCTAACATTTTCCATATTTGTTTTCTACATTTATATTCATAAGAAGCAGCAGTAACGTAACTCCAGACAGAATAACCGCAGTACGAGTAACTTTACGACTCTAATACACTCACGAGAAACAAAGACAATTGTCTGTGGATCGATATTTCGTTATAAAATCTAATACATAGTTAAAACGTTTCTTAGAACATTTACTAGCTAAAAGAGATATATGCGTATAGTTTTATGACATACAGACGGTCAGTAAGTAGAATTCTTTTTTTGGATTCTTCCCACAATAGGGTAGGCAGATTAAACGCAGTGTTAAGACACTCTATTTTTACATTTTCTGCCGATTTCTATAGGAATTGCGTTGAATTGCTAATTCAATGCCGAGATTAGCCTCGATACTAGAGTGGAGAAATGAAAATATGAAATATTTGATTTCATCGAGAGCGAATCGAACCCACAACCTTTTGCGATCACAGTCATGTGTGTGCTGCTGCGCCACCACATGACTGAAAATAGAACTGTGACGTCAAAAAAAGCTTTCAATCAGCATGCTCATTAGCATCTCAGTAAAAGGTAGATATTTTTTTCCAGGCGCAGGCAGTGAAAATGCTAAAACTATTCAAATTCAATTGGTGCATGAGTAACATGACCATTCTTTGTGCGGCTCAAAACGGGACATTGGGTTTTTGTTTTTTTTAGGGTGGCTTTCGTATTTTTTACTCTCATTTTATCAAGGTGGCTCTCGTTTTAGAGGTCTGCTTTTGTTCTTTAGGGTCGCTTTCGTTTTTGTATAACTGATTACAATTTGAAGTGCTTTCGATCTTTGTGAACTATATCATTCAGTTATCTTTCAACAATGGCGTTCTGCGATAATTGCGATACCGGTTCCATGATTCGTAACACCGGGACACACAAGCTAAAACTAGATATTATGTATCTACATCCCGGTACCATATTTCGAAACACCGGGACCTACAAGCGATAAAGGGGACAGTCCTGTTCAAAAAGGGACGACTGGTCACATTACGCATGACACGTTGAAACTTGACGCGCTGCCTATATATAGAATGGTATTTACACTTTAATAATGCCAAGGGTGGATCGCTACAGTACAGTAAAACAATTTGCCTGTACTTCTTTAATTTCCTATCTTCAATAGAGTCATCTAGAATAAAGCGATTGCGTCGCCTGCATTTCTTCTTATTTAAAATATTGTATATGAGAATGGAAAGGTAAATTTTATTAACGTCTCATAAATATAAATCGAACCCACAGCCATTGCTTTTAGTTACAGACTTCTGCACGTTTCTTGATTTAAGATTTAAATTATTTAATGTTAACATAGTCTAGTATTCAAGTACTTCGCTCCCCAATTTCTGTCGAAATCTGGAGACATTGCGTGATATTTGACGGAACTCAACGCTGCGGTACCTCATTATCGAAGCGAGGAAACGATAATATTAAATTCTCCTCGTCCTACTTCTATATTTTACTGACGAATCAATAGTATTGCAATATAAACTACTAAGTAGAAGCTACTTGAAAAGCTTTCTGCAAACAAATAAATTTACTACTACATTCCTCTAGAACGGCTTCTACAATACAAGTATAGTCAATTGCGTAAGCGAGTCGCGTAAGCTGCGGGCGGCGCCGCTTGACGACTTATTGCCAGACACTTAACCGATTGCATATACGCACTACCTTTTATTATTCTAATATTAAAATAATATTCTATTATATCTATTAAATAATAAAGAAACAGTTTAACGCTGTATCCCGCATGGAGCAAGGTAGGCAGAGAGTATCTAGTGTTATGACACTCCGTTAGTTACTTTTAATTGAATTTTCGCGGCAGAACTCTATATCGCGTTTTCACTTGTTATCAGAGCTAAGAAATAATGATGTTTCAAAAAATATAGATAAAGACACTTTTTATCCGACTGTATAAAACTAAAAAGAAAAGAACATGCCTAATAATTCAGTAGAATTATCAGTTCGTTCCAGTAACCATTTATTTACATGGGTATGTTTTTTTTATAAATAATGTTTTATTATAATATAGAATCTAGATGATAAGCTACTAAAACATGGACATTTCATGGATGCATGTAGAGTACAGAAACTGCTTAGCAAGCCATGGATCAAGGTGGAGTTGCTGGGAGAGGAGTTTGTACTTGTGAACCAATTATAAGCTCTAGGGTTCCTTTTGAAATGCACATTATCGTTGACCTCCACAGTTCAAGCTACTTCTTATCCAATGTCGAAATGATTCCACTAACGCCGGTTTTAATTCTTATCGTAGTAAAATTGCGTAATTGCGTAGTGAAACTTCCAAGAGCAATAAGTACGAAGTAGGTACAATTAAATAATAATTAATAATTATAATAAATAACAAATATGGTGTAAAGCGTGTCGCCTAATAAATTGAGCTAAAAATTTTTAGCTTAACCTTTTAGGCCTTTGTTTAGACTCTTGGGGCGCAGGGGCATAAGGGTGTAATTGTATCGCGATGGTTGTGGGTTCGATCCCCACTCGAGGAAACGAAATATTTACTTAAATTTATATCCGTTTCTTCGCTCTGGTATCAAGGCAAAAGCGTGTCGTTGAGATCCGCCACTCAACACGCAATGCCTCCAGAATTCGGGGGAAAGTGGGGAACGAAGTGTCTTAAGACTGTGTTTCCCCTGCCTACTCTGCTGTGTGCGGGATACAGCGTGAAACTGATATAATTTAATTTTAACTTTTTACATAATATTTTTATTAATATTAGGTAGAGGGTCACTGCTCTGAGCCTCTCACCAGATGCGATAGGCTCGGCAAACGCAAGGTGAATCTAACATATGTAACACCAAGTAGTTTTTTCTCATATAGAGTTCTAAATAGTAAAAATTAAACACGACATTGCACAAGCAAAATTTATGAAGATCAATTTTCTTATCTAGTGATAAGACACTTCTTTTCCTACTTAATTTTCAAACGAGACTCTACTTATATATTTTTTTGGGGTGTCTAAATTTGATCATTAGGAAATATAGTAATTTATATTACTGCTCTTTTATTGTGGTCCTTTTTGTCTATTCAGCAGCAACATTCAGGACTAAGCATAACATTTTACGTGCCCATTAGCTAATATTTGACCTGTTCTATGAGTACCCTTCTCTTTTAGATGACAAGACAGTAAATAAAATATTTTATAAAATACCTGTGAATATTATTTAGATATTGCCTATTACTTATAAGAGATTATGTATTCAAAATATTTCGCTGCTGAAAATTATCTCTGTCACTCAAATTGCTTAAGGCCTTTATTTACATTTTTTATATACATATATTGTGTATTTATACTTCTCTTGATATATTTTAATCCAATGTTGTTATGTATCCCTTGCTGTCTACTTTAGGCTTAAGGCTAAGGCTTTTTTTAGCTTCACACTGCTTAACAGGATAGACAAATGGAACCTGGGAACATAGTATTAAGTTTCTCTGTTCCCATTGACTACTGCTTTTCATTTTCCGCCCAATTCTAGAGCCATTGCCTGCTGAGTGGAGAAACTCAATGTTGTCTTATGCCTCGTTACCAGAGCAAAGAAATGAAAAAATAATATTTAATGAAGTCAGTGAGTTTGAACTGGACCCCCGATTCGTCGCGTCCTTGGGCCACGACTGGCCACAGTAAATAATAATATTTTTTTTTACAAAAAATTTGTAAACATTGTTTAATGTAAGCAAATAGATTGACTAACTCGCTGTTTGCTAACATGTAATTAACATAACACAATATTTTAAAAGGTCAATTGATGTCAAGAGACTAATATTTTTTTCTCACGAGTAAACTACTAACATATTTTCAATTGCTCTATTTTGTTTAATGAATGTATAAAACTTGTGTAATATTTTAAATGATTTAATTATGAATTCTACTTTGAAATAAGTCATGTTGCTTATGGGTACAAGTACATTACATTTAATAATACAGCTGTGATAATTTTTCTTTACTTTAAACATTAGCGTAGATCTTAACCAATTGTAGCCTTAAACTTCGATTGCGGTTTTTCGACTTCGATACATATCCAGTTTTGCTCGCTCCTGTAGGATTCTTAAAAGCACTATCCCTCCCTTAAAATAATATAAAATCTTTTCTCATAACAGTTTTAATGTAATATTAAATTACATTTTAAAAGGATTTTTTTCCGATCTTGTGTGCTGTTAGCCCTATTGGCTTTTACAGCGACACCGGTGCGGTGGGAAGAGGGTACTCTGTCCCTGAGAAACAGCAAGCACTGGATGGCTGCCTGTGAAGAAATAAAATCAGCTTCCCGCTATTTAAATATTTTTGATGATGACTTATTAGTTAGTTTGTCATATCTCTTTTTTTAATGAATCGTCCATTTATTTTAAATATTTGAAATAGATTTTCAAATAATACTGTTCATTTAAAATATATTCGAGTGATAAATTTATTTTTGAATTGAACTAAGATTTAAAAGATTTTGTCCTTTAGCTGGATGTTTATAATTTTGTATCCATTTCATTATAGCTATTTAGTTCGCCGCTGTATCGAAAAATATGATAATATATCAGTAAACGTATTCCTAGTATTTACAAAGGCCGGCAACGCACCTGTAGCTCCTCTGGGGTTGCACGGGGTCGTGGGCGGCGGTGATCACTTACCATCAGGTGACCCGAACGCTCGTTTGCCTTGTCCTTATACCATAAAAAAAAAACAGAATGTATATTTGCAATGAACATAAATAAATAAATCAGCTTCACGCTGTATCCCGCACACAACAGGGTAGGCAGAGGGAACCTAGTGTTAAGACACTCCGTTCGCCACTTTCTCTCGAATTCTGGAGGCATTGCATTGCGTGTTCAGTGGCAGTACTCGACGCCGACTTTGCCTTTACACCAGAGCGAAGAAATGGAAATATAAACGTAAATAAATATTTCACTTCCTTGAGTGGGGATCAAACCCACCGTCGAACCCACAACCATCGCGTTACAGTCACACCCTTGTGCCGCTTCGCCACGATAGCCTCTACAATGAATATATATATATGTATATCTATATATATTCTTCTTTTTATATATTCTACTACAATTTTTGACATTATTCTGATATTATGTTATTAGTTATTTATATGTTCTTAATTTCTTTTGTGTCGGTTTTATTCGACACGACCTTACCAGTCATCAAGCACTGAAAAAAATACTATTATGTTATTATTCTTGGATTTAATAATATTTTCAGTTATATAGTTATATTTCTAGAGCTAATCTATAAATTACTATAACTTCAGAAGATTAAAATTAATTTACATATATATCCTGCTAAGCATATATTAACACTTTATAATAGAAATATACGAAGACATAGCTTTAAAAAAAATCTGTCTATAAATTTCAATCATTTAGCACCATTTACCATAAGACTGATAAAAACAATCAATCAAAACTAGATTTATTCCTATTCTCTTATCAACTTAACTATTTTGTATAACTAAGGTCGAAGTAAAGACATCCGCTATAAAGACGTCTCCACTCTACTCCGCTCATCGTTGCGTATTTTCAATAATTTATATTTAAAATATTTACAAATATTTATATTTTCTTATTCTTCAAAATGGACTCTACCAAAACCAAGTGATCTCTAATTTCGAAGATTTTTCTTCATCAAAAATGACTCTACAAAAGCAAGTAAATTTCTAAAGAAAATTAAATTAACCAAGCAATTTCCTTTAGAAGATTACTTAGTTTTGGTAGAGTCGTTTTGTATTAATAGTTGTTAAGATTGTGATTTAAGATATTTATTTTATGATTTATGATTTTTATAAGGCCAGGCGCAGGGGCATAAAGTGTGTTCCCTCTCGACGATATGGAATATTTATTTAATTTCGCACTAGTATCGAGGTGAGGAGCGCGGCCTTGAGTTTTGCAATTCAACCCGCAATGCTTCCAAAATTCGGCGAAACGTGGAGAATGGAGTGTCTTCACATGAATTCCCTCTGCCTCCTCTGCTGTGTATGGGATGCAGCGTGATTTATAGAAATAGCTCACATTTTCTTATTCATCAAAAACGACTCTACCAAAATCGAACAATCTTGTTTAGAAGATTACTTAGTTTTTGAACAGACTTTTTGTATTAATAATTTTGAACACAGTGTGAACACGTCCTACAATTTATATGTTGTATCTAACCCGGTTTTTATGACTGTTTTTTGTTGTGACCAACACCGACTTATCAAGGCCAGTGTCAACAATAATGCGTAACAAAATTTGTGATATCGCAATCGAGTACTCTTATATATTTATTCGTTAACTTCTTACTTTACTTATTTTGTTTAATCACCTGTAGGTTAAAATTCTATATTAGCAGGGTCATGTTAGGTCATAGCATGAATTTAATTTTGTTTTTGGGTTCAAATAATAATAAGCTAACATTCTAAAATATCTTTGGAAATTAAATAAATCAGCTTCACGCCTTATCCCGCACGCAGCAGGGTAGGCAGAGGGAACCTAGTGTTAAGACACTCCGGTCTCCATG
>DWGR01000668.1:0-20298 GCA_018247715.1 Heliconius burneyi | reverse complement strand
AAAAAAATTATGTACTTACTATTTTTATTAAGAAAAATGATATAGGCCTATTAAAGAACAAAATTATTTCATTCCTATTATGCATGAACCAATACTGATATATAAACTTGGGGCTGCCAGGTGGCCGTGAGACGATTATGTTAAGGTTTTTCACATTGCTAAGCACTAACACCTCCCTATTAAGACACTTCCCTTTCTCAATTCTCGCCGATTTTTTGAAGCATGGCAGGTTTAGAGGCGAAACTGATCTTTGCCTCGTTACCAGAACGAGGATGTGCAAAATATTAAACATTTCATTCCTTCGAGTCGAAATCGACCCCACAACTCTCGCGTTTACAGTAAACATCAGAAGCTTTTCTAAAGATCTTTATTTACATTTCTTACTACATTTATCAAAGATCGAATCGAAAAAAAAATGTGCTTTAAAAGGTTATTCATTATTACTTCAAATATTTTTTTAAGTTTTTTCCCGACTGCAAAGGAAGGGTTATGTTTTTCGCTTATCTTGTATGTATGTAATAAATATTCTTTATTACCTCATATCTCCAGAACCGCTGACCGGATTTATATAATTGAGGTATCGTTAGATACGTTTCAGCAGCCCAAGTGTTTTTAGATAGGTGACGTTAAAAATGACACGTTGTCTTTGAGACGCCATTGGAATTAGTGAAGACGCCATTGTATTTAGTGAAAAAGAAAATATTTTCGAATACCACAATATCAAATTCAAGAACTCAATACGAGGATAACAAAAAGGTATATCGTGATTATCATTACCATAATGAACCCTAACAATAAAGTGAAAATTAAAAAGAATATTTAAAAAAACAAAAACCCGACTGCGTATATACAAAAAAAATAACAAGTCCAATACTTTATTAGGATTAATAGTCGGGACCTATAAGTAATTCTTCCGTGAATAAAATCTTTACCGCGAACCCCCCATAATTTAAAGAGTTCCCGACTGTTGATCCTAATAAAGTAAAATATACTCTTAAAATTTTACTTTAACACAACAACAGAAGGCAGTCCACAACAGAAGGCAGACCACGCATTTCATCGTCTATTCCCATAGTCTAACGGAACCGGAATAAAATATTTCTAATGATGGCAGCCCCTGCTTACGACAGTTCTTTTCCAGGCAACCATGAGTTATAGTGTTGGGAAAAAAACGAAGTTATAATTTTATATATAATTTATTAAAAAAACAGATGAGTGCAAATTTTTAACATTAAGTGACCCGTTTAAACTAAGTAACCCTGGGCTTGCAGCAGACTGAGAGGTGGCAACCAATTCCTTATGCGATTTTCTTTCAAATGATGTGCGATTCACAAAACAAAACAAAAACATGAGTGCAATGTTCTGTTAAAACGCATAATGAAAAATATATATTAAACGTGATTGTGGCAGAATTCTTCTAGGCAATCCTAGTGTTATATTTTCTACCAATCATGTATTATTCTTTCATTAATAAACGAGATCCCTGCAGAAAATATAAGGCTAAATAATTAAAATAAGCTAAAAGCCGTTCTCAAGCGTACTTGCGCTTGAGAACGGCGGCCTTAAACACAATGTGTCGCTGACCGAGTACATGGCCTGCGGGAGCCCGGACTCGGGCACAATCCATATCGGTCCTGAACCAGCCGTTAAGTCGGAAAAGTTCAGGTACCTTGGATCCGTTATGCACGAGTCTGGAGGCATCGATCACGATGTCTATAACCGGATAAGCGCTGCTTGGCCTAAATGGCAGGAGGTCACTGGTGTGGTTTGCCATCGCAGGATACCGCCCAAACTCAAGGGTCTGATATAAAAGAGCATTATCCGACCGGTTCTTTTATACAGCAGCGAATGTTGGCCAGTACTATCTTGGCACACTCAGGAGCTTCGCGTCACGGAAATGAAGATGCTGAGGTAATAGGTAATGCGGCGTAACGCGGTCTGACCGCATACGCAACACGTTCGTTCGAGGTATTCTTGGAGTCCGTGACGTAGCGGATAAGCTCCAAGAGCGTCGGCTGAGATGGTTTGGCCACATTACGCGCCGGTCTAAGAACTACGTCGGATGCAAGTGCCTTCCTATTATGCCTTCCTAAGAAAGCGGTGGTTGGATGTTGTGACGCAGGACATGAGAGCCAATGATCTAACCACCGAGGACACTAAAGACCGTGCAAAGTGAAATAGATTGAGCAGAAGGCGATGAAGAAGAAGAAGAATTAAGACAAGCTAAAAAGAATAAAAATTGGTCATTGAAATGAACAAACATAAATTAATTTTTAAAAAAAGAAAAACCGACTTCTAACAACGAACTAAAAAGTAACAAAATAATTTTACAAAGATTTTATAACATTGAAGTCGGTGCCAAATAAAACAAACTAGCTTAGTAATTTGATATTTTAGTAAGGTCGTTGTAGCATTAGCTTGACACCGACCGACGACCGATCTGTTTTTCTTTATAACTATTACAGTATAATAAATTTTTAATAACTTCATTTAATATTATTGCTCCTATTCAATTTGCAGTTACATCTGTTGACCTTAAGTGAAATATTCAATTCTATAGCGACATCTCTATTTTTTAGTCAGAACTATATAACGCTACAAAATAAAAAGTGGTGTATAATGGTCTAAAGCCTCAATACTCCATATACTTCTTAATTTAATAATATTACATGTCAAGAGTATCCAACTTCGTTGTACTAAGATTGTAGAGCCTGGTCATTTCGAATCTGTGACATATCCTTAATTATTAATTAGAATATTATACAGTAAACTATAATTCCAATCTAGATGAAATGCTAAAAGTGACTATTATATTTATTTTCATAAGGATGAATATCAAATTATAGAAAAAATACATTAACAAATATCGGATAAATTTAAAGTAAATTCATTAAAATGGTTAAAGCTCAACTCTGAGAGATAAACACATACCATTGCAGACTTTTTATACATTATTTAAAGTACAAAATTTTTGTAATTGCTTTTGCCTCATAAGGTTGAGTTGGCGCAGATTATGTATGTGTTAAGTAAGCTCCTCTTGGGTGACTTTTTCTTAAAAGAACAAACAATCTTTGCAAGTCGTTGCCAATAATATTGCAAATATGAGAAAAAAGTAGCCTGTTCATGTTCATCCTGAGACGCTCAAGTTTCTCTATATGAGTATTTTATTACAATAATATTACAGGTTTTACACTGATTGCGTAAAAGACAGACAGAGATACTTTCGAATTTATAATATAGGTATGGAGGTATTGATATTTCAATCTAAGAATGAATAGTCATTTCTTAATTTTAATCATATTATCTTTATTCGGGCTTGCTTCCCATTATAAATATTTCACCATATCGTTTGTAGTGATTTTTTAAAATTTCATCATTCTGAAGTTTTAGGTAAAATAAAAGAATATTATTTTGTAATATATATATTTAAGATAATTATTATATTAAAAAATGTATTTTTTTTTATAAATAACAGATTTTTCAGTTAATCGTCAAATTCAATGCAATACTTTTGATATATTTAACTGATATTAGGTTTCATTTATTCTACAAAAAATTTAATATATTAAATGCAAAACTAATGTTTTTGACTATGTGGCCAACATCTAGTTACTCACTACAAATGAAATATTTTTTGTTCTTTTTATCAGTCAAACATTATCACACTACACCAAATTTAAAAAAATACTTACAATACTGTATTACTCATGTCCTTTTAATATAATTACACATTAAGATCCCATCTGAAACTTATTATATACAAACATAGCTTTACATACATCCACTAATTTTGAACAAACTATTCTAATTAGCTTCCGTGCTTCTACTCTTTATGACCATTACTTGATGTTGGAACACCTTCAGATTGTAAAAGCTCAATTGATGTAGATAATTGTTCTAAACTATGCACCAACTGTGCCATTTTATCATTAGAGGCTGAATTTTCAAAACTGTCTTCAGTAGCTTTCTCAGCATCACCATATAACCGGAAGTGAAGCCTAGCTAAATGCTCCTGCTGATCTCTTATACTTATCATCTGCTCCATACTACACCCAGTTCCAAAGGCACTAAGTTTACCAGTATGAAAGTCATCAAGGAGTTCTAGTAAAGCTTTCTCCATATGTTTTACATCAGGAGTTTCTTTAGGTACATTTTTCGGTCTATTGGTATTGTTTCGCATAAAGTCGCGATGTAAGCGTCTTTCGTTAACATAAGACACCTTAGTAGAATCATTTAAACTGTTGTTTCCAGTACTTGTAAACGTTTGTTGATTTTTCGATGAAAGGCTTGCTGCACCACTCGACAGCTTATTGCTCGTAACAGGAGATGTTGCAGGTTGAGAAACTTTCTGTTCCTCTTCCTCTCCCTCATTCTGCATTAGTTGTTGCGTTTCGTTAACTTCTTCTAAATCTAAACTCATGTATCTGGTTACTGTGATGACTTATACTACTAAATATTATAGCATTACATACAATTATACTAAATGTGTCTGAACGTAAAGTTATAATGTAATTTAAATAACAATACGACAATTTTATACGCTTTGTATGATTAACTTCAAAATTACCAAAAGTAAATAAAGATAATTCAGAATTCGCTGCTATCTGCTGTGATTAATCCTTATTTGTCAACTCAAATTCCAGTGTTAATGTCAAATCAAGTTATCAACAATGTATCAAAATGCAGAATTGCCGATAAAACATTACGTGACACAATATACAAATCGGCAGAATAAAATAAAAATTTAGATTTTGGTCATTCTCCCAACAAAATAAAAATACGGTTTTTATTAAATACTTAAATGCTTTTAGGCTATTAGTCGTATAGTTAATTGTAGTTGATTATTGATTGAGAAATTTAAATTAATTATATTTATACATCACACGATAATTATTTCTATTGCTAAAATCATTATGTGATTCTCAACTAGCAACACTTATTAGTTGTCAAATAATAAACTTGAGAAAACTATCAAGGTACGTTTAATAATTTTTGTGTATTTTTGGATATTGTGTCATTCGTATTACATTTATAATTATTCTATCTGCATAACTTTAAAAAAATTATAACATATGACTAGTGTAAGTATAGGCTTTATAAAGTATAAGTCAACCTCCATTGTCCATTTTTTTCTGGCCACATCCTCAATCATTGTGGCACATGTTTCGCTCGAGTACCGACAAAAAATTATATTGTATTCGTTCAATGCTCAAACCTAACCACTATCTCCTGTTTTAGGTGGATGCTGCGTTGTTAAACATATTTTAAACCACTTTCCTGAATGATACAATATTTGCATATTGTTATTTTTTTATGTACCCATAGTATCTTCTTTATTAGTAATACCGGTAAATAAGTTTTGACAATGATGGCGTCCCCATCTCTCGACCCGAAACTTCGAAACCGTATAACGAGATATTTGCACACTGGAAATGAGGTTCCAAAATATTACCCTGGATGCTGGACTTCTCATTATTTTAAAGCTGATAAATTGAAAGCTATTGATGAAGCCTTAGTGAATGAACCGAATAATGTGGAAGTCACCGACATCATCTTAAAGGTATGCTTAAAGAATAATATTATTAAATTTTTATGATCCTTGAAACTAAATATATAATAAAATCTTAAAAATATATTAATTATTTTAGGCATACAAAGATGGATGGTGTACAAGATTTGAAACTATTGCATTTGCATTAGCAAAATGTCTTCTACTTGGCTCTCCTAAGGTTAAAGAAGCTACCTACAAAGTTGCATTAGCAATATGTAATACTTCTGAAGAAATTATGCTGTTCAATAAATTCACCAGATTATTAAAAACAGGTAGGCTTATTCCTACTCCTTTTAAATATATTGACTCATTATGTTCTAGCAAAATAGATGCAAAGACCTTAGTGACAAGAAATACTGTTCTTGTCTTGGTTTCTGAATTTTACACATTGCATGTTAAGTGGTGAACTCAATGCCATACTTTATTATTAAATAATTCATTGCCTATGTGTATGGATTGAACCTACAAGTATCACATTCACAGTTGAATGCTACATTATTGTAAATAGCCATAATATGCCTTTATAATATTCCCTATTCATAGAACCATGAGATAAAAGATAAACAAATCAAAGTTTTGTTAATAATATTGAAATACTTGACAATTTGAAATACCCAAAAGCTAACTAGTTCTCTAATTTGAGACACATTTTAATTGTAATAAAACAAACTACTATAATAAATTATAGAAAACGGGGTACTGCGGACATTTTACACTAAAATTCACATTTTATTTTCTCATTGATCAGATTATATCTGCCATTTTTACTATAGATCAACCTGTTGATAAGACTTTTGTGATTCTGATCTAACTTTTGTTTTTATTAAGCATCTCGTTTTGTTAATTGTAATATTCTTTTCTAATTGTTCTGCTTTTGTTACATTGAATTTTCCGTTATTTAAAACATTTTTTAAAACACAACAACACAACACAAAATTTTTTGTTAAATTTTGTCTCATGCCAAAATGAATAGACTATAAATGTATAAACAACCTATAGTTCATTTAAAAAAAAATAAACAGGTGCAAGTTAAATTGTACAGGGCTCAGCTTATTCTTACCAAACCGTAACATATAAATTTTTGAGTTATAATTAAGTTAAGAGATATTTACTATAGTAAAATATTAAAAAAAACTAATCTTCGGCAATAAAAGTGTATCTCAATACACTTCATCTATCTCAATCACATAAAGATATGAGTACCAAATTTACCGTACTGGCTGGTATGGTAAATTTGGTTTAGTACTAGGTCTAGTATGCTTTGTTTTAATTTTTGTGTATGTTAATATTTGTATAATTTCAAACCCATACCTAAAGGAATTAATGAAGATACTACAAAAATATTACTAAAGGTTAATCAACTTTGATCTTTATCACCAATACCTGTGACTCTATTTCGGAATGAGGGGTGTGGGGCGATGTCTCTTTGATAAGTTTGTGTGCGTGCGTCATCCTTAACATATGGCGTTTTATTTTACCATGATAATTTTATTAATAATTTAGTTTTTTTTATTGTATTAGGCTTTTATAAAGTAGTCAAAACTGGTTTTATTTAAAAGAGTGCTGACAAAAACACTCTGTATATGAGTATAATTCTTGTTGTATAATAAAGTATAACTTTCTCCCAAAAAATCAAATCAAATCAGCTTAATGCTGTATCTCGCTTCACACAATAGGGTAGGCAGAGGGAACACAGTGTTAAGACACACTGTCCCCACTTTCTGCCGAATTCTGGAGGCATTGCGTGTTCAGTGGCCAAACTCAACGCCGCGGTTTTGCCTTGACCCCAGAGCGAAGAAAATGGAAATGCAAACGTAAATAAATATTTCACTTCCTTGACTGGGGATCGAATCCACAACCGTCGCGTTACAGTCACACCCTTGTGCAGCTGCGCCGACGCCACGATGGCTTTCTCCCTGTTGTATTAACAATTATAAAAATCATTTTAGGTGAATAATACATTATTTTGTTTTGAATAATAATCTATTATTAACATTATTGATATTAAAAGGTAATGGTCGAGGCTGGTGTAAACATATCCAAGAATGGTATATGAAGAAAGATCCAATGGACTTGGCAAAAGAGTTATCAAGAGTGAAGGCAAGACATGGTCGATCTCATAAAACGATGTTACGCAAATCACATGTCAAAATACCTGTAAATGATCATGGTAAATATTAATTTCTTAAACTTTGCTTTCAATTTTATTAAATTTTTAAGGAAGATACCATTTATTCATGTGGACAGGATTTTACTTAAAAAGCATATATAATAAAATATTGTGATATTTTTTTACTTATTTGTGTCCTTAATTTTAGCTAGAGATGCTCTTGTCAAATACGCAATTATTGGACTGAAGCGATCTAAACACCTCTTAGGGACGGCAGAAGGGACTGCAGAAGTTTTTAATTACATCCAGAAGGTAGAGGACTTGCGTCACTGTGAGGATCCAGTCGCCGCGGCGGCTATTATAACTCAGAACCAATTTACTATAGACTATGTGCCTGGACACTTGCTCATATCTCAAGAGGTACATGAGATTTCTTATTTTTAATAACATTATCAATTAATTTTCTTCTGGGCTATTAAAGTAGTATACATGTAATTAAATGTAGCATGTCATTACATAAGTTATGCAAGCAAAGAAAATAAAATACTACATATTCAATTTCCTCAAGTGGAAAGCGTGGAAGGCCTATAAGACCTTTACTTATGATTATATTCTTTGACAGGTTTGGAATGCGATCCTCCCACAGTTCTCTTTAAGAGAATTGTTGTACAATATCCAACGCATTCACAACATGGGCTTCCTCAATGCCGACTCCATCACCACAAATATCCTGATCTCACTATTAAACAAGCAAGATTTAATAAAAAAATCCAAAATCACTCCAATTGAAGTATATATCACCTTATGCAATTATAAAAAGAAATCTAGGTATGTCTTTACAGATAGATTATTATTATTTCTTGATTAAAAAATTTAGAATAAAAAATTAAGAATAGAATATAAAATAAGGCTACTCAAAATAATATATTGTTAGAAATCGGAAGTGCTTAGCGCTTAAAAAAAACACGATAAAAATACATATTGTCTTTATTTTTCTAAGATATGCAGATAGAGGTTCTACGTAGTTGAAAAGTGATATGTATCCCTCAATAACAATACTTCAAACCGGATATCTTTCAATCAGATCCATCGCCTACAAGCAACTGCCCGCGCTTGACTCAATTGCACTGCTTTTATAGTCTTTTTCACCTGTACGCTAACAATATTTTTTATAGTTATATTTTTTTGTAGACCAATGAAGAATGAGAAAGCCAAAGTAGCTGTACAGAAAGAAGTGCGACGTCGTGCTCGACAGATCTTTGATCCTAAAACCGGGCAATGGGAGTGGAATGTCACCAAGCGCCATCCTAAGGAAGTGAAATACTGGGGTAAGTTAGTTAAGTTAATACAGAAATTAAAAATACATGTTAATCTTGAAACATTATAATTTTTTAGTGGCGCATTGCACATAGCCTTTTAATGTAGACACCACAGTTGTGGGTTTGCTTCCCACTTGTGGGAATGAATTATATTTAATGCCTTGCTCTAGTTATAAGACAAAGTGCTAAGTAATCCCGAAAATTGCGCAGAAAATAGTGAGAAGAGTCTCTTAATATTAGTTTGTTTTTTCCTATCCCTATGATATATGCGGAATATAGTGTGAAGTTAAAAAATATATATTGTTGAAAAAGTATATATTTAAAACAATATATATGTTAATATGTTTTTAATATATATTGTTGTTAGGTATTGACCAGCCAGTCAATACATCAGTGATAGCTTCTCTCAACAAGCTCCTTGATGAAACATGGGTGCTCACTCCGCCCACTAACGTCCGTTATCTGATCACTTTGGACATGAGACACCATATGTTTAAAGGTATTTTAAGTTTTATAAAACTATACACAATTTTAATACTAAAAAATAATATTTAACATTTAAATATATTTTGTGAAATATTTATTTTGCATCTATTTCAATATTTTATTATTTATGGCATATATATTGTGACTATAAAGTATCCGGAAATTGTAAATAAAACAATAAAAAACGTATTAATTTATTCATCAATATTTATTTTGTCGCCTTTAAAATAGGCCCCATTTGATGCAATACACATGTGCCAACGCTTCTTCCAATCTTCCAATGTTCGATACATGTTTTATAAGCACTTTCCGGGATCTTCTTTAGCTCTCGCGTCAAATTCTCTTTTATGTCTTCAATTGACTCATAACGGTGTCCTCGGAGTGGCAATTTGAGTTTAGGGAACAGCTAATTAGGGGAGATAGGTCTGGTCGATGGTATTTATCGAGTTTTTGGTCTTAAATTCGGTCACGACGTGAGCTCGATACGATGGTGCATTATCGTCATGCAAAATCCACGAATTTTCCTTCGAACGCCTCAATACAGCTAAATATTATTCCTTATCCACTGTTTGTCCCTCCGGAAGCAATTCATAGTGGATCACACCTCGAATATCGAAGAAAACAGTGAGCATCACCTTCACTTTTGACTTGCGGTTTTTTCAGTTTTGGCTCGTTTTTGGTCTGCCATTTGGATGATTGTTGATTTGTTGGCATGTCATGCTCGTAGACCCATGTCTCATCGCCAGTTATGATGCGTTTCATGAATGAGGGATCAGCATTGGCACGCGTCTCTACGTGAAGCGTGTCTTCACAATGCTTTTTTTGCATGAAATTGAGCTCTTTTGGAACAAGTCTGCCAACGACCTTTCTGATGTCCAAAATATCAACCAAAATTAAAACGAACCGACTTACGAGAGATGTTAAGGTCTTGTGCTAACTTAGAGAGTTAACACTGGTATGACGATTTTCTAGCACAGTTTTCTTCACAATTGCAATGTTTTCATCGGTTGAAGGTCGTCCGGTTCGAGGCAAATCTTCAACGTCGGTACAGCCGTTTTTGAACGCTTTGTACCAATCATAAACTTGTGTTTTTGATAAAATGATTCACCGTAAGCCTCCCAACATTTTCAACGTTTCCGTACACGAAATTTTGTTTATAACACAAAATTTAATGCAAACTCTTTGTTCAATTATTGGATTCATTATAAAAATCGCCGCGCACTACTACACTGAGGTGTGTTTACTAAACTGAGTGCTGTCAAAACAAACTAGCTATCAGATCGCGCTAAAAATTGGTATCAGAGATCAGCACAGTGCTACCAACTTACAAAAAATATATATTTGAAATTTCCGGATACTTTATTGTCACAGTGTCAGTAAAACACCTGATAGCTGAACAAAACTATAGCAATAATTACAGAACAATTATATATTTATAAAAAATATAGATTTATCTTAAGTGGCAAGTGAATCTATGACTTTGTCCATAACACTAACACTGACCCCTCGCCTAAAATTCGTTACCAAACAAAATAAATTTAAAAAAATAGTAACCAACAAGTTACTCTATTTTTATATATATTTAACTAAATGAAAATTTATTATTAATAGGTCGTCATTTTTGCAAAAATTATGTAATTCCAAACAAAGTTAAGAACAAGAAACTGAAGAATGCTCCTGGGGCCAGTGGAGACGGTGACAATGTGAAAAAAGAAAGCAAAAAACACCTGCTGGCTGAGTGCTTCTATAATAAGCATGTAACCCCTGGTCATGCTGGTAAGTTATAGTACTGAGGTGAAGTGGTAGGGTCCAGTGCCATAGTGTGTGTTTGTAAACGCGATGGTTGTGGGTTCAATTGTCTATCGGAAAATATGAAACCGAGTACTTTAACACTAACACTTTAACCTACTCTGTTGTATAGGATGGAAGCGTCAGCGCTCCTTTTACGGAAACAGCATATAGGGTGAAATAATTTAAACTCATACCTAAAGAAATTAATCAAGATACCTCAACAGCTTAGACGTGTGTGTGACAGTTTCTCGTGTGACGCAGTTACGTATAGATACCAATAGCGTAAACACATACTGCTACAAAATTACTACTAAAGGTTAAACAAATTTGAACTTTTAATACCTACGACTCGATTTTGGAATGAGGCGTGTGCGGCGGTATCGAAAACTCTGTGTATTAAATCTTTTTAACTCAAAATTCTATCCAATTTATCAGAGGGGTAGGCTCCTATCCTTCCTTCCTTCTTTAATTTAGTGTTAAGATACTCCATTCCCACTTTTAGCCTCATTTTCGAGACTTTGTATAAATAATAGTCATCAACGCTGCACTTTGTTTTGGTACTGGAGCTAGTACCAGAGACTCTAGCGCTTACAGTAAGATCTTGTGCTTTGTTTTTATTGATGGTTGCTCTTAATATATTTGTAATTTTTTTAGCAATCATATTGTCTCTACAACTGTTGAAACGTGAGAACAGTGTGAAGTTAGCAGTCTTCACCGAGGAGGGAATAGAATTCGTGACCATTGAACGCAACTTTTGCAACATTGGTGAAGCTGAGTTTGTTTTAAGGGTGAGTCATTACATAATTTTATAAAATGTAAATTGTTGGCGGGCTTATAATAATTCATATTTTCTTTTAGATATATTGCATTTTCTGTGCCTAACAATATTTTTATGAGCTGGCACTTTATGATGAATATAAACATATTATATGAGGCAGAGGGAAACAAATGTTAAGATGTTCTGTTTCTCACTCTCTACCATTTTTTTTAAGATATTGAGTGTTGAGTGGGGAAACTCAACGCCGCGCTTTATCTACCAG
The DNA here is from genome assembly GCA_018247715.1 of Heliconius burneyi. NCBI lineage: Eukaryota > Metazoa > Arthropoda > Insecta > Lepidoptera > Nymphalidae > Heliconius > Heliconius burneyi. Next base: position 8,001 of record DWGR01000668.1, on the reverse strand, counting down.
AGCGTGGAAATCGCAACATTATTTAAATATAAATAATCAATTGTCACATTTACTTACAGTCAAGCTTTGTCTCACTGCGTAAAGACAACCTCTATGCAAAGGTATAAGTCAAACTTATTATAAACTTTTTTTAACAGAAAGCAAACCTAGGCCGCGTTCAACTAGACGCACCAATCCAGTGGGCAGCAAAACACAACAAAAAATTCGATGTCTTCATCAACATGGTGGACCGGACCACTCGTTGTATGGAGCTGGATAAAACTGCCCGCGGCGGTCGCGGACCGGGCGGCAGTTTTGGACCACCACCATTGCCCTCGACGGAAATAGTGGATCATTGCCCTGTTAGAGCGTTGGAGCACTATCGGAAGAATGTAATTCATGATGCTAAGTGAGTTTTTTTTTTCAATATTTTTTTGTTTTTGTCTTTTTGTTGTTTGTTGTTATTTTTGTGTTTTTGCTTTATTAAAGTAATTAGAGCAGAATATTTGTTTTGTCCTAGTGTGTTAATTAATTATCTTTTTTATTGTTTACGGTTTTACGATTACCATTATTTTTTAAAAATTAGCTTCTCGCTAAATCCCATACACAACAGGGTAGGCAAAGGGAACCTAGTGTTAACACACTCCGTTCCCACTTTTGCCGAATTCTGCAAGTATTGCGTGTTGAGTGGCAGAACTCAACACCGCGCTTTGCCTCGACACCAGAGCGAAGAAATGAAAATATAAACTTACATAAATATTTCACTTCCTCAAGTGGGGATCGAACCCACAACCGTCACGTTACAGTCACCTCCTTGTGCCGCTGTGCCACGACGGCACTGTTATTTTTAAGTTTATTGAAATGCAATGATATTTAATAAATTCTTAGTTTGACTCTTTTTGACATTTCATCAAGAGATACTAAATTCCAGATATGCTTAGTAAACAATATTTCAATATTTTTGTAATTCTAAAGACAGAACATAACATTTAAAAATTACATAAATTGATGTTATTAACACATTTAAAAATTTCAGACTGATTGTTCTATCACTGGCCTCTGCCCGAGTAGCAACAACCGACGGCAGCCATGAGGGAGTTCTTGATATTGTAGGCATCGACGAACACGTGCCCAAAGTTATGGACGCCTTTGTACTTGGACAATTCAAGTAAACTTGAACCAATATGCTCATATTCAAGAACATTTCTTAATAAATATATATTTATCTCATTTTTTTATGGTAAAAGCTGGGTTTTTATTCTTATTGGTTCTAGATACTGAACAAATATTAAAAGCCAAGTAAAACGCCCTTGTAATAATATAATAGATGATCTAAATTCGAAAAAATATATTTGATAAGACAAACTATCAGCGAAGTTGATAAATTTTATATATCGCACCCCTAGATCAAAACTGTTTCAACTCAAAAAACCACTTTTTTTAGGAACTGAAAAAAACTATTATTGATAATATAAAAAAGATATTAAAATTTTGTGAAAATAACTACAAGGATATAATTTTCACCAATATGACTATATGTATTATATGAAACTATTTTAACCAGATTAATCGCGTATATTTTGTATAATTACATAGCGACGTAACACGTAACGACGCAAGAAATATTTAATGATAAACAGCTTTCTGAATCATCGACTAGTTGCTGTTTTAGTTCCATCGAAAGCAATCGCGGCACCCACTTGGAAAAAACTTTTTTCATGCTCAATTTTTCATGAAGGATAGTAACTTCCATATGATATCAGCAATCTCACGGAGCTTCACTTTATGATTTTTCATTATAATTTTTGCCACTTCACTCACATTTTCCGGTGTAACAGCTTTCACAGGTCTACCCGAGCGTTCCGCGTCATTTGTGTTGGTACGACCACGTTTAAACTCTGCAAACCACCGACAAATCGTTGTTTTTGATGGACAAGAGTCCGGGTAACATTTTTCAATCTATTGTTTCGCATGCGCGGTGTTTTTACTCATTAAAAAACAATGTTTTATCAGAACACGAAACTCGGTTTTTTTCATTTTTTAAACAAACTACAAAACAACTTAACTCTAACCTCGATAACTCAGCTGTGTCTGGTCAGATCGACTTAAAATTTTGACACGTTTCAAACAAAGGTTAGTACTCTAGAAAGCTCCATCCATCTCTCTCAAAGCGCCATCTCTGGGTTAGTCTCGGGACTTATTGATCCATGTATTATGATTATATCATTGAATTGCAATTTTTTCTAATATTACACTTAATATTAGTTTGTGTATGTTTTGTGTAATATGCTGAAAAAATTTAAACTATCTCGATTAAAATCACTTTTATTGAAAAATATTTAAATTACAACACTTTTCGATTACACAATGATTTTTATAATTTAGTCATTATTTGAATTAAAACATAATTATTATCAATATGTATTTAAATTAAAAGTGTCATAACTAAAAAAATACCTAGTTATTGTCAAATTATTACTAACCTAACAATATTTAACAAAACAGAAGGTTTTCACTTAATAAAACAATATACAGATTTCAAAATCACATCGTTATAATTCCGAATTTCAAATGAATCAAAAACAAAAACACATCTGCAATCATAACTTATTATTAGGATTAAATATCATAAACATTAATGAATCGACAACGCTTAAAATTGAAGTAAAAAATATAATAAAACTTAAAACAGTACCACTTTCCTTAAATAATTACTTATTATTAATCATAATTTATGACAACAATTTATGAAAACTATAAAACAAAAATAATCTTCTAAAATTATTACTTATGACTAATAAAGGAGCTTAAAATCACATTTGTTTCAGGTCAGATTTAAAATCAAATTTCTATGAGTACACATAATTGCCTTACATAATGTTATACTTATAGTAAATATCGTAATAAATTTTTGAATAATATTTTTGTCTATATGTTCTGTGATACCTTTTTTCTTAGCATCGGTTAGCGGGATTTTCTTCATATATGTTTGTATCAAACCCATAGAAAATATAGTTGCCCTAAAATTTGTGTTTGCATAGGATGTTTTATAGAAAAATGCCCCTGGACTTTCTGTTTTGAATAAAGAATATATTGAATTGAATTGGTCTGTCATTGAGATCTAGTGTGTTAAAAAATGTTTTGCATGCTCAAATACGTAAGCCGTCCAAAACAAAATAAAACGCTGCATTGAGAGCTCGTAGGTTTTTAGTGCTAGTACCTATACTTAGGTTTAATTTCTTGTGTATGTCTTATGATGAATTCGCTTTGTCGCTCAAGATCTGCAAGTTTCCAATAGTTGTTAAAAATAAGTTGCCTACTTCTTTCGTCTTTTTGATACAAGACTTAAGACGGTATTTATCTCCACAAGGAGGCCGAATCTTTTACGCGAGAACTTCTTTCTTTGATTTCGACATTGAAATGTAGAAAGCTGGCCTGGCCAGAATTTCTTTGCAATATTTATTTTCCACTTTTCAGGTTGTCTTTTTTTCCCTTTTATTGCCTCTTCATTTAGATTTTCATTTATTTCTGCATCATTTTGGATATCCATTCGATTAGGAACAATGGATTTAGATAAACTTTCTGAATCAGAACTAGATGAATTACTAGAGCCTGATGAGGAGTTACTGCTGCTAATCGAAGAAGACGTAGGAGAAGCGGATTTATTTTGGTTGGTACACGGTTGGTGATACGTGGATCACAGGTCAGGTGGCTTAGGGATCACAGGTTGCATCGAGTTATATTGAGTAGAGGGTAAACTTTCTAATGTATTAAATAGAATTGTTAGTTGAGTCATTCAGTAAAATATTTTGTTTTATTTGATTATTATCATCATTTTACATTTTACACAAATTTTCTTTATCAGTTTTTTTCGCCATCCTACAAGCAAATAACAACGCCTTGCCATCAGAAGTAACAATTAGTTTTAAACCACCAACTGTGTATTAACTCTAAAAATTTATTTTTAGCAAAAATTACCTATTACAATAACTTGCTTCTTACTATACCTCCCGAATGTATTATATGTCTTATGAATATCAATCTACTATGTAGAGAGTCTAGCAGAACTAAATAAAATACACCATCAAAAGCGATTTAACAAGAAATTTGAAAATATTGTCATAAAAAATGCAGTTATACAAAATTATAAAAAAATATATACATACCTTCCAATAGTACTGAATTAAATTATCTCGTTTAAAATCGCCGGACTAAGTCATTAAAACTGTATCACCCCTAATATTGTTTTATTCACAGTCAAATTCACAAAAACCGTTATAACTCGAAATATTGCAATTTAGAAACGTACTTTCTAAATTTTCTGAATAAAAAAAAAGGTGCCAGAAAGTTATTTATGTATAATATAAAGATTTTTGACTTACGACAGTTTTTACCTAGGAGTGCGATATGTGACGTTTTGCTCTCTCTATCATATAAGAAGCTTCAAAAACAATTCGGGCTAGAAAAAAAAAACTTTTATTCCTGAAAAAAAAAATTGAGAATGTTTATGAATATGATGTCAATTCAAAGCAACAATGGTATCATATAACTTTCCAAATGTTAATTTCATTCACCACAAAGTGTTCCGGGTCCTGATGTTGAAAACAAAATAATACAAAGCTTCTCTTTTTTTTATTTATCCGTTTACATAGTAAAATTTCCTGCTTGTTTGTATCATTTTCAAAAATTTTATCTTGAATGGTATTTTGTGAAATAATAATTATTTTACTAATTTAATATTTTCCTATGATCATTTATATTTTACTGTTCATAATTTTTTTTTTCTGTACTTCAGGTAACATACATACTTCACCATCCATATTTATTACAACAAAATTAATAATAAGTGTGGAACAACACTAAATGTGAAGTATTGAACTGTATTTTTTGGTTAATAGTTTTCTTTTTGTTTTGGTTTTGTCACTTTTAAATTGAGTGTTTTTATGTGTTTTTTTTTAATATATTATTGACAAGCGTTATTCTTTAAGGGTTGTTTCGTTACTTTTTTGCCTTACTACTAGCTTTGTGCTTGACTGTAGGGGAAAAGGTTATTAATTATTATGTAGGGTATTATCACAATATATTGCTGAACTTGTTTTTTTTAATCATTTTTTGTCGTTGATTAGTATTTTACACGCTAGTGTATTGTTTAATTATTAGATGTAGGTATATGTGGTCCTTAAGCATTTAATTTTTATCAAACTGCAACCATTCACGACTTACCTGTTAATTTTCATGTGGAAATGATATTTTTTGTTTTAATTCTAATAGAAAACTTGGATCTCTGTCTGAGCCCTTTAAGGGCAAGTCTTTATGTTTAGTTAGCGTTTTGCTTAGGTATTATATGATTTTACTTGCTTCAGTTTCTAAATTGGTATAGAATTTTCGGCAGTAACATCAAGTCACTTATATAATTTTTTTTTCTTTTTTTTACATTTCTTTGTCATTGTAGCTCCTAGGCTTAATATGCTTAATGCTAATATTCTTATACGATAAGAATCAATGTGTATTTGTAATTGTTTAACCCTAGCGCCTAAGGTATGGTTTTGTTCTTTAAACGTTTTTGATGTTAATAAAACTGGTTATGTATTTTTATCGTAGCCTTACTTTATACAGCTTGTGGTTTGTAAAACAGGGTCTTTTTGGTCATACGAAAAATTGGCACCTGATGCTCACTGTACTCACAGATAAAGTGTTCATTCATAAAATAACGTCAAATTGCGGTATTAAAAAAAAACACTTAGTTTTTATCTATAAAAGAAAATTTAAAAAAAAAGAACCGCCAATTCCGACAATGTTTGACCGCCAGTACCAGTTTAATCGTATTGTGTTTTAAAATATTATTTATTATGTTGTTTTTTAAAACGTATTTAAACTGTGGTTGGTGTGGTGTGCGTTAAACTATTCTATTTGCCAAAGTAAAATATGCATTTGTAATTTTATCGTTAAAGTACTGGCTGGCAGACATTTTATTAGCAATATTATTAATAATAGCATATCTTACGTAATATAAAAGTATGAAGATTGATACATGCTCATTTGTTATTTTTGAAATGTGAATTTAATTATTTAATTTGTTCAAAACATATCTAAACAAAAATTTATATTTTAAAATAAGAATAATTTGAATAATTAAAAATGGAACAAAAAGAATTTACGAGTGCCTTCTAATAATGTTCAAACAAAAATAATTTTCTTAAAAAAAAACCTTTTTTTTTCAATAACTTAACCTATATGAGCATGTATCAGGTTTCTCACTGTTCGTAGTAATAAGTGAATCCGTTTCAAAATGTTGGTTACTTTGGTACTGATATGAGCGGAATTTTCAGAATCTGTGATCACTTGGTACTCTCTCGGGTTTAAGTAATTTTTTATAACTGAATGTTGAAAATTGAAACCTAAAACTCGAAATTGTTAGGTGTATGTTTTTTTCTATTATGTACGTCAGTTTTGTTGAAGAATGTTTTAGATAACCAATTCCTTAGTGTTATAAATGACCAACATTTGTTTATTTATCGATCTATCTATGGGTTTCAATAATTACGATCCACTCCAGCAATTATATCTTAAAATATTTGTGTCAAATTAATATTATCGCTGTCATTTAATATTTTTGGAACGTATTTATTTTTAAGCTTCGTTCTTCAAAAATAGCATTCTGTGATTAATGATGCCTTGGCAACTCCAGACCTTAGTGATATTTTTAGCAAAAGGCTGGTTTTTCTTTGTGAAACTAAATTAATACGAAAAAGAAATCGGCCAATTTAGGTAATAGTAACGTGAACGGTAAACAGCAATAATTAAAGATTTTATCATTTGCATTTTCGACCACTTAAATTGTTTCATTGCTGTAGATTATATTTTTTCGTTTTATAAAGCTTTTTTTTTGTAGTTATGACTTTTTTGCTATTGGAAGGAATGGTAAGGCTGTTTTCATAAAAGCGCTACTAGCTAATATTTGCCATGAACATTGGCAAAAAATACAAATTACAATTTTTCCAAAAAGGTATTACGTTTTTATGAAAACAAACCACTAAACTTTTCTGAATTTGTTATAATCCAATCCGTCCCATTTGGATAATTTCATTCAATTTTAATTTTTATAAAATCTACATTAGTTTAATGCATAATACGATTTGTTTAACCATTCACTGCGGCATATCAACAGCACCCTAAAATAAATATTATTAAATGTAACATTTTTTAAAATGTACTTTCATGTTTGTTTTCACGTGAAATAAAGTTCTGAACTAAATTGTGTGAGTTTTATTTTGTCCCAAATCTTTTTCATTTTCTGTTGTAATTTTTAACGTAAAATAAATTTATTTTATAATTAAAACAGACCTTCACGTAATGTTTATTTATAAAATCTTTAAATAATGTCTCCTGTATACAAATTTAAAAATAACTGAAATGATAGCGAAATATAAAAGGATTTGTTTTAATGTTGAAATTAAATTTCGTGAGGCCAGCCATGGCGCAGGGGCAAAAACGTGCGACAGTGAATGCAACAGGTAGATTCATCTTTCACTCGAGTAAACGAAATAATTAAAAATTTTACGTAAAACATTAAATGTTAGCAATCGTTTTCATAATCTTTTAAAAACTACCAGTATTCATGTAAAAGCTTCATCTCTAAAATATGGTTTCCAGCAACGTATTAAAAATGTATTTTATATAATATAATAAGGAACGAAAATTTGTCACCTTATTCGAATGACACTAAAATGGTTTTAATTCTTGTAGAATAAGAATAAAAATTTAAATATATTTTAAAATAAAAAATGAAATCACCTTCACGTGTATCCTGCACACGGTAGGATAGGCAGAGGGAACCTAGTGTTAAGATATATTTTAATGGTATTTACTGGTAGCTTTTTATTTGTATGTTCACTCGACGATTCAAAAGTGCTTACGTAGTCTATTTGAATAAAGAATATTTTGAATTTGTACTACTGTACGCATTGTTTCAAAACGAAATAGATTTGACATATATAAAATTGTCAGTAGACAATGATGTTT
>DWGR01000667.1:0-20311 GCA_018247715.1 Heliconius burneyi | reverse complement strand
ATAGGTCAGCAAAGCCATATAGATAATGTATCATTTCATTAAAAATTAAATTTTAATGTACATTCCTCTAGCCTGTGTGTGTATCCTTGCAGCAGTATCATTTTAATAAATAAATTTACAAATATAAGGATAATATTTACAAATCTATTTTTTGAAACAAACTATATATTTTTAAAACAGAAACGGAGTTTTACAGACGCTGTTATCGTGTTACCAGACTGAAGAAATATGAAGAGATCTCTCTCTTCTCTTGAGTGAGAATGACAATAGTTGCATTTACAGTCACAAACTACGACGGCCTCAATGATATATGATATGTATATGATGCTGCCGACGCGATACAACGCAATAGTTGTGGGTTTAATTCTCAATAGAGGGAATAAAATATTTGACATTTTAAATTTATTTGCCCTGGTAACCTGGCAAATTCGGCAACACTCAATCAATGCCTTAAGAATTGCGCAGAGAGTGGGCAAAGGAATTATCTACATTGGAAACGGAGTATTTTAACACATTAGGTTCCCAGGTTCCCTATGCCTACCCTGCTTTATCCGCAACACAGCCTAAAACTGAACAAAAATAAAGTGATGAAGCCTGAACACAGCTATGTAAAGTAAAGATCGCATATCGAGTTTATGAGACACTTGTTCCGAATGTACCGTCAATTACTGATTTCAATTAAGTTTTTAATATTCGATATTTATCAACGTTGTCATATTGAACATATATTGTACTCTTCTTATTTTATACATTATACAACTGTTGCGAGTATTTTTATATGTAAGCAAAGATTAATTTGTACTTTAATTTTTAAAAAAATCAAATTAAATCAGCTTTACTCATACTACACGCCACTGGTGGAGGGAATCCAGTGTTAGGGTGTCCCAACGGAGTGTTCCGTTGCCCACTTTCTGCCGAATTCTGGAGGCTTTGCGTGTTGAGTGGCAGAAGTCAACGCTGCGCATTGCCTCGACATCAGAGCGAAGAAATGGAAATATAAACGTAAATAAATATTTCACTTCTTCGAGTGGGAAGCGAACCCACAACCAGTCTATTTTGCAGCGCATGAAGTCACACCCTTGTGCCTCAAATTCTTGTTCTAAATAAATAGTTTTACATTGTTGGTGACCTGGGATAATACAGAATTGTGAAGAGCTTGATAGTTACTTGGCGAACACTGATCATTCCCCTTCCTCTGATCTAAAAGATCTTGAAAAAGAATATACGACACCTGAAGTAAGTCTTATTGATTTAAATTAAAACCCTAAATCTAATTTTATATTCAAAAAGGAAAGAGTGTGTCCAGGCAAAGTGCAGCCAAAAAACAGCATCTACTTAAGTGTTTCGCGAGTAGATTGGCTATAAGTTAGACCGATAAATCGACTAGGTTAGACGCCATTTTAAATTAGGTTAATGCTTATTTGCTATTAATTCAGACTGCAATGCTAGTGAGTTATTGCAGCGGATGTTGGAAAAGACCGGGCAGTGTATGGTACTTGATAAACGTGGACTTCCGTGTAGTTTAGGTTAGTTACGAGCTGTATCGCTGTTTTATGTTGTTCTTTATAATATACTCGTACATATGTATTTTGGATAATGTAAAACATTAAATTATTGTAATACTTACAAATTAGTCATAATCCCAAACTTTGGGACGTACAATTATTTTATTTATTATGCAAAAAGACATAACAAATGAGCGTACGGGTCACCTGATGGTAAGTGATCACAGACGCGCACGACCTCGCGTAACACCAGAGGAGCTACTGGTGCATAACCTTATTCGAAACGCAGTGACATAAAGACGCTACAAGTTGTAAGAGTTGCTTGCTATAGTACAAACGCTATTTGTAGTCTACTTCACCCAAGCGTCCAAAAAATATTTACGATTTTGTTATTTAAACTATTTTCTATATCGCCCACTTAGTGCAACAATGACGTAATTACACTTCTTTTAAATAAATATTAGCATAAATACGGAAAAAACTTGATCTCGTCTCCCATTATATTTAAAAAAAATGCAAATATATCATTTTTGTACCAAATCTTCGCATTTCCTGTACAATAATAAGCAACTGTATGTACAAAGGGGTGTTTCTCCAATACTCTCATACCATGGATACTCGAATGCGGAGTACATTCTTGACGTAAACATGAAATTGCAATCCGATTCTCGTGTTTCAAATGAGAAAGTTAAATGAACGTTACCATTTGCTACCAGTAATAGGGGGTATGGGGGTTCTTATAGTACAGGGGATGGCTGTGAGAAATGGTTATATAGCTTTTAGATTTAAGTTTCTACTATAGGTAGCAGACAAGTAAACATAATTTCGATACAGCCTCGTCTCAATTTTCCATTTATTTTATGATAAATTGATGTGATGTGATGATAATATATAATGGAAAATGAAGAACGAGAAACCTGAACACTAAATTCTTTCTTCCTACCGTTCTTTCTACTCGTAGTTTGAGGCAAAAAACTGTTTTTATACCTTTTCCGCGATTATAAAAATCATCTACTTATTTAAGAAGATACATTTTTGTGACTGGGAATTGAATCTATATCCATCACGTACTCAATAATAAACTGTCACAGAATGCCTCGATGGCAAAATTTTGTAAATCACTTTTATTGTACGAGTAATACATTTCTCCCCAATGAAGTTATCTCACAATATATTAAAATTGGAATGAAATTGCTTATTTCCACGAGATAGGATTCATCAAATTAGTTTAGAATAATGTTTGTACCTACATTAAATATTCTTGTTTTTTTGTAGTTTTCATCAAATTTACCAATTTCACCAAAGTTACCATATGAGGAGTTTTCTAATCAAAAATTGATCCACAATTTTACTGTCTGTCTGAAGAAATGACATTATAGACAAGAAGAGTAGTTTAAAATTCAATTATTCAGTGTATTTAAAACGAACTTAAAATCTTTTAATATTTTTTTAACTTCACAATCCTGAACACAGCAGGGTAGGCTCAGTCTAGTCTAATATTAAAATACTCTCTTTCCATCACATTTTTTTCATGATGTTGAATGGCAGAACTTAGCGCCACACCATGTATTGTTACAGATACAAATAATTCCCCCAAGTGGGAATCGAAAACATAACCATCGTGTTAACAGTATGCCGCTGCACCACGACGGCCACAAGTATAATATTTTATTGTACATTTTATATACCGACCTATTTTAGATATTGTAGGTACCTATTTAACATTATCAGATGGTTTTGCAAAAAAACACTTAGTTCTTGCTTTATCTTTAAAATATAATTTCCTTTATTGCCAGTTTTAAAACGATATTTTAACCAAAATATCGAATCTAATACCTAGTGCACAAGTAGTTTTAGTCTTAATATCATTGTTTTATGAGTTCTGTAAGCTGCTACATCTTGTTAACTTGTAGAGGCGCCTTGTTAGCCTGATAAAATATTCTTTTAATCATTGTTAAACACATATTTATTAGATTAAGTTATGTTTGTTATTATACTTATTTATCAATAAAGACATTTTAAAAACAAAAAAAAAAACAAGATTATCAGAAGCTCGATTAGGAAATATTACCTTATTTATACAAATCATTTTTATATTAAACTTATTATAATAATTTTACACACTTGCTCTCAGCCTATTCGAATAGTGTTATTGCATTGCTTATTACTCGAAAGCGACCGCACAAGTTAATTAAGTGTTAATATTCAATAATTTAACTTTTATTCTAAGCTGGTGACTTACTACGACTTCATGGACGCAAATGTAATTTATATAATGTAATATGTGTGATTGTCATACAAATTATTTGTTTTAGGTTCGATTTCCACTCGAAGGAATGAATTATTGATTATTAATATTTTTTTCTTAGCCCTGTTAAAACGCAAAAGCGCGGCGTTGAGTGCCGCCAGTGAACACGCAACGCCTTGAAACTTCAACAGAAAAAAGGGAACGGAGTGTTCTAACATTAGGATCCTACTGTCTACAGTAAAAGAAAATTAAAAAAAACGTAATCGACGTAACTGAGGAATATATGACACCATTGAAAATAAGCGATTATTTTTCGATGGAGCTAGGCTTTTTTCTTTATTGTTTTTATAGCTTAATGCTCTTAAGTTTTAATATTTTTTTAGCATTTGGTAGCTTAGTGTCAAGACATTCCGTACCCATTAAGAGATGTCTGTTCTCCACTTTCCGTCGAATTCTATAGGCATTGGGTCTTGGGTGGTAGAATTCAACGCTTTGCCTCATTACAAATGCGAGTAAATGAAAATATTAAGTATATATAATATTTTTAATTTTCTCAAGTGAAAATCGAACCCACAGCTAGTCACATTTTCAATCGCACTCTTTTGCTCCTGCCCTACGACTGGCCCCTTGACTCTACTTTCTCTTTCTCTATCCTACTATATGCGGGATAAAGCATTAAGATATTATCCTTTTTGAAGGCTACATAGTAAATCTTACACATTGTGCGTTAATCACGGGAGTTTTTCTAAAAGATTTACTTACTAAGATTGTGCAATTGGATTGTCCACTTTGTCTATAAAAAGCCAATAAAATGCTAACATTGGAGTCGGATAAAGAAAAAGGAATTAGGTCCGGAACTAGGAAACTGAATTTATAATATATATATATATATGTTTTCATATTTACCCCGTATCCCACACATAACTGAGTAGGCAGAGGGAATCTGGGAACCTTTTGTTAGGTTAGTCCTAGATATATTTCTAGTAACCAGGCTAACAGGCATGCAACCGAACATATAAGGCAAAATCACTATAACATGATAGTCTAAATTCTGAAAGGAGTGATTTATCATTTGGATTTTTCTGTATGCCACTTAATACGCAATGCCTGCAAAATTTAGCGGAAAGTGGACAATGTAAGTGTTTTAATGGGAACGAGGTGTATTAACACTAGGTTCCCTGGTTCCCTCTGTGCGGGTGCTTTGTGCGGGATATAGCGTGAAACTAAAAAAAACCAGCATCAAGATTATCCACACTTGACATACAATTAAGACACATTAAGAAAAGCTACAAACTCAAGAGGTATCGAGTAAACTAATCTTGGGCACCTGCTGCTACAAAAATGTTGCCTTCACACGCCAACAGTCTGACCTTTTAAGTTTAAAACTATTAAACAAACACATTACAACTAATAGAACGACTTTATAAGATTTCTTATCCAGATTTTGTATAATAAATAGTGATTTAACATGGTATTTTGTGTATTCGTTCGTATTATGGCCGTAAACACGACGGTCGTGGGTTCGATGGCCGCAAGCTATGAGTGATTGCGAATTTTTTCACATCATATGTATTAGAAATTAGTATGGAAATTAAAAATCCGCTATAATCTTAAAATTTAGACCGTAGCACAATATTAGAAATTTACAGATTCCAACGCCTCATATGAATTTGGTTAGAAAAGCTCGAACAGTGATGGAGAGCGTATTATAGAAAAAATTATAGATATACATCAAGATCAAAGAAAAAATAAATATGTTTAATTCTTATTTATATAATTTGTATAAATAGATTTATCATGTAACTTCGATCGCATGGTCTAATGGAAGTTGATAAGATTTTTGTTTAACATGACACATTTTAAGATAGATGAGAGAAATCACTGACCACTGTACAATGGGTAATATCCAAACAATTAACGTGACTTAATACAGCTTATAGTTCCTAAGAAAAGTGAAACCAGCCATACAAACTCTCCAATTTCATAATATTAACAAAGATAATAAGGAAATAATACAACTTATTTCAGTATGTACAACATAAAATAAATGAAACGTCGAGTGTACCCTCGCAGCTGCGGCCGTGGCGGGTGTTCATCTTACTTATTTATTACTATTGTTAGTATGAGGCGTCAAAGTTTCGCATACAGAGAGCCTCATTCCAGCAGCTCGAACACTTGTAATAGGCCAGGCAGTGAAATATTGACTCGGCTAGTCTATTTTTATGTCTTTGTCCGGATATTTTTGGGTTATTTATTTATGAGGCCAGTGTTTGCGCAAGTGCACAAGGGTGTGTAACACGACAGACTGTGAGCTCGATTCCCACTCTCGTTCTGGTTCAAGGCAAAGCGCGACGCTTATTTCCGCCACTAAACACGCAATGCGTCCAGAATTCCGTGGAAGATGGTGAGCCATGTGTTTTAAGACTAGACTTCATCTACGTATCACGCATTAGATTGAAGTTGTAAAAAACTTGTACAACTTCAATCTAATGCGTGATATTGTAAAAGCAAAAATGAATGTCTCTGTTGGAGATAACAACAACAGAGATATGTTTCGTTGGACTATCCTGGTGCAATGGGGCATCGTCTGGCTGTGTGGGGATGGTTGTAAATCAGACATCCTCTTGAGGAAATGTTTTTTTTCCTGCTTTGAAAATACAAAATACGGCACCATCTAGAACACGTTTCGTCACAAATTCAGAACCTGGAAATGGAGTTTTATGACATTGTTCTATTTACTCACTCTGCTATACACTAGATAAAGCGTGAAACTCGTAATTTCATTCTCAAAGTTAACAGGGCGTTCTCCTTAAATATTTTAATCACTGCACCAAAATGGTGTGTAGTTAAAACGAAAAGTTTAACTAGAAAAATGAAGTTTAAAATTTAACTCGCTCAAACATTTTAAAGTTATAATTTTAAATTTTAGTTTTAAAAGGTTCCACCGCATATGTTTAAACACCTATTCTCATGTATACTCTCTTGATATTATCATGCAAACATCATCTGTCGGTAAATATGAATTTGAATTCACTTACCCCCAAGTTAAAAATCTATTGTAACAGACGCGGTGCTCCCGTACCTATTATTTTGCTAAAAAACTAGTGAAACTTTTAATTTTCCGTTCTGTCCGTTCACTAATTAAAATTGTTGTTATCATAAATATCCTTTTGATTTTCTTTTTTGGTCATTATAAAATTTAAAGAAATGTTTATTGTAAAGTTAACCTGGGTTAGATATTTATGGTTCATACAAAAAAAAACAGCTTCACGCTGTATCCCGCATACAGCAGGGTAGGCAGAAGGAACCTAGTGATAAGGCACTCTGTTCCCCTCTTTCTCGCGAATTCTTAAGGCATTGCGTGTTAAGTGGCATAACTCAATGGCGCGCTCTGCCTCAACACCAGAGCGAAGAAATGGAAATATAAACGTAAATAAATATTTTTTATTTCCTCGATTGGGAATCAAACCCACAACCTTCGCGTTACAGTCACACTTTTGTGCCGCTGCGCCACGACGGTGCCATGACGTATGGTTCATATAATATTCAAATTTGTTAATATTCTGCAAAAGAATAAAATTCTTCTAATTATCTTGTATTTTTCTATGACATATCTTGCTCTTCATTTGTATTTAGTCATCAAAATATATTTCAGGCTTGTTAAGGTCGTCGTGGACGACATGCTTGGCGCACAGTATCTCACTGAATTGGTTCGATTCTGGCTCGGCAGTTGAATTATTTTCGCCTTCCTTCCTTACCATATAGGAGCTACTGTGGATCATGGAGGCCAGGCAAATCATCGAGTCTGCGGGTGCCCTAAGAGATACCTCGGACATCCTGAAGGCGACGATGGCTATAGGCGGGGCTCCACGTCTGAGGCGTCGTAGTAGTATGCGCGAGCAATACTGTGACGTCTCATATTCGTGGGGCGGTTTTACGCTGGGTTTTAGTGGGTAGGGTCGGATTCACCGGTGAGACCCACGGTACCCTCATCCGTAGGGCACTTGCCCTTCTTTGGCGGTCTGCCTAAAATTATTTTCCAGCGGTATAAAAAAAATTTTGCTTCGCTCTAGTTCCACCACTTAACATGCAATATCTCGAAAACTGGTTGAAAAGTTAGGTTTCTTCTATCCACTCCACAGATATGAGTAATACTTAGTTACTCATTATTTATTAGGTAGTCATTAGTTAAGTAATGAATTCTTTCAAAATATAAGTACCCAAATGGAAATCGAACAAGGAACTACTTTATCTCCAACGATGGGGTCTCAAGGTCACAAAACTATCAGAAACCACTATTTTGTATTGGTAAACGACGTCGACTCAATTTACCTCATATAGCAGCAATTTTTCTTAAAAGTAAAAATATCCCTTGATAACTAAACACCCTTTCAATAGAACATATCTCGTCCTCGGGGACAACGGGAAGACGTGGGGTTTTAAGACTTAAGTTGTATTGAGAGCGAAGCGTTAGTTTTGGGATTAAGAATAATCTTTTTACTATACCATATTAATTTTAAGAATATATATTTCATAGTTTCGCGCTGTTTCCCACATATTGCTAAGTAACAGTATTAAGATCCGTTTCCTTATGCACCGCCACTTATTTTTTGAGACATGACGATTTGATTAGCGGAACTCAACGCCGCGCTTCGACTTCGAGCAAATGAAAACAGATCCCCCAAATGCAAGTCGTGATCACTATATTAACTCTAGTCTCTATAGAATTATAGTGGATGGTGGACGACGTCTCGAAAGTTAATAATTAATAATGCTTATATTATAGAGGAGCTTGTAGAGAGAGTTGCAGTTATTTTTCATTTCCTTTGCATATTTTACAAAATCCTTACGTTTTTTACTTAACATGAAGTAGTCGATAAAACTACCAATTTCAGAATTGTAGGTCAACGAGTACAGCATAAAAAGTTGACAAATTTAAGTTTGCAGGCGTATATACCGTATTTTGTATGGAATGAACCATAACTATAAGTTTGTAATTGATATCTTTTCATGAAATACCTAAACAAATCACTTTTGCGATATATTGTATTAAAAAACTACTAAAAACTAAACTAGCCTCACGCTTTATCCCTAGCGGGACAGTCAGAAGGAATGCAGCACCAAATGCTACTGTCTCTGCATACCTCTTTCACCTCGTTCACTGTCATCAACCTATTCATGCCCTTCGTGGGGTCCTCAAGCTTTTAACATGACCTTCCTCCAGTATCTTTGATACTGTGTTTACGAAGGTCAACCGTCTCCCCCTACCTCTCTTACCGCTCACTTTTCCGTCGTAAATCTTTTTCATCATTCATTCGTTCTTCGAGGTGTCCAATTCTATTTTCCATTAGTTTTATTATAAATTTTCAGTTTGTGCAAAATTTCATAACCGTAGGTCACTGATGACCTTATAACTTTTTTTTTACACGAAACGAATTTCATACAAAAGGCAGCAAATAAAACGCATAAATCCTTATTTATTTTGATAGTGTTACCTTAGAAGCTTGATTATTTCTGTGCTTCAAGGGATAATAGATTTAATTATTTCCATTACATACCTTCATAATTCTGCGGAATGTGGGAAACGGAGTGCCTTAACACTAGGTTCCCTCTGTTTACACTTTTATGTGAGGGATCCCGCGTGAAGCGTGATTTTTGTATTATCATATCGCGTACAATAAAACTGTAGACTTAAGCTTAAGCAGTAAGTCGTAGGAAATTGCGGCACATATTGCTGTGAGAGGCCTTAGATATGTCTACCTTAACACTGGACCGAATATGGATGACATATATCAGGCAGTAAATTTTATTAAATATAAATATAATAAAAGTATTTTGTTTATATTTCAGAAATAGTACATATAAGGTTAAGGCTTTTGTATTCATAAGGCTTTCACGCTGTATTCCGCACACAGCAGGGTAAGCGGAGGAAGCCTAGTTTTAAGACGAGACAAGATCATTGTGCCGCTGCGCCACAACGACCTCTAAAATTAAACTTGCATTTACAAATAATTACAAAACGCAATCAAAGCAACGATAAACAACTAGTATTACCATGCAACTACAAACTTTAGATTGAAAATACTCATCCCAATGAATCTAGTAACGTAAAAGACTGGAAACCTGTTCCCGTGTAATTTTAGGTCTTTCAACGAGCTACGAACGGCTTCAGAAAATGAACTGAAAGGTGCAAGGCGTACCGTCTGCGGCTCAAAAAGACTCTATAAAGGACCTAGAGTTCGAAAAGTAAATATATCCTTTATTTCTATATCGATAAAGTTTAAATTTGGATCTCTAGTGGTTATATAGTCAGCTCAGACATAGTAGTAATACCTAATAAATAATTTATTTCTTATCCAACGTAGCTCTTGTTAATAGATGCTTTAAACTGTTTTAAACAACTAAAGCATGCACCTGCTGCTTTAAATGACAAGGTGATTGAATATTAATATTTATAGCAAGCAAATTTGTTTTTTTTTAATATCATGTTGAGTGTATAGTAGGGTAGGGTAGGGTAGAGAGAGATCCTAGTGCTAAGTCACTCCGTTCTCCATTTTCCGCCGAATTCTGAAGGCATTGTGTGATGAATGGCGGTGAAGTAAAGTGAAAGTGAAGAAAATGGAAATATAAAATTTTTCATTTCGTCGAGTGGGATTTGAACCCATTACTTGCCGCGTTAGTGTCACACTTTGTGCTTACCTGAGTGTTATTTGATAGGCTACTTAGATGCTGGCTACTGGTTAGTTGTACCTTGTTAGGCAGAAAAATAACATTCACGTTGCTATGGCAACGCGTTTTGTTCGTTCAATTGGTTCTCTTGTAATTTTTTAATGTGCTTGAGAAAAAATAATAAAAATATTTAGTTTACAGAGGTAGACTTAGCTCTACGAGTATAAGAGTTGTTCCTAACCACGTAATTTTTATACCTATTGAATGAAAGAATTCTAAGAAAGTATTCTAGGCATATAAGTTTATTAAATTTGTATCTTTAACAATTATAGTAATTTTATAAAACACAGTTTCACTCTTCCCGTGTCAATAGAGGGAGAACCTAGTGTTAATATTACATATTTCGGTCCCCACTTTCTTTTTGTCACATTTTCGATCATGTGTACTCCCCACGAGTAGGGATCATGTGTTCTCCCCACGAGTAGGGATCGAACCCACAATAGTCACTGCGCCACAACGGTATCATCAATAGCTAAATCTTAAACAACAAGACACGAACGACCCCTGTTCTGTACAACACAGCATCCCGACGTCATCTCAATCAAAATCAGAGCGTCTGCAGAAAAAAACATAGTTTTCCAAAACGTCACACAAAGCCCTGAAAAAGGATCTGAACAAGGGACTTCATTAGTCCGGAGGCAAAGGAACGACAAACAGATAAAATTTTGCAAAAAATAAAAACAAGTTAAAATAAACTTAATTGTTTGTACCCAAGGTTTACTTCACATTGTTTGGCCGATACCAGAATTTACACTTGTGTTGTGGTTTATTTGCGCTTGTTTAAACAATTTAGTACAATTTGTTTGTTCATCGCGTGTTTGCTTTGAACATTGAACGATTGTTTCATCTTCTAATAATCTATTCCGTCACAACTGTGTCTGTATCGCTCCGGCGCTCGTGTCTGTTGTGAATTTGTATTTTATTTGACTTTTATTACGTTCGGCTGTTTAAATCTCTTGTAAGAATATTAAAATCTTTTTTGTTGAAAAAATAATGTTATTCAAATACCGCTTTTTTATTTTGATCTTCCTTTGTAACGTCTTTGTTGGTTTGTTGATAAAAAAGTAGATGTATTGACTGAAACAAATTAGTTAACGATTGCAAAGTACGTGTGTGTGTATTTGTGTGCCTACAAATAGTTAGTTAAACATAAAAATATTCTGGGTGCTAAGACTCTTTAAGGTTCCGTACCTCTAAAGGGGAAAAAAGAAAGCCCTTATATGATCATTTTGTTGCTGTCAGTCGGGTGTCAAGACGATTTATCTCAAGATCATATAGAAAACGGAGTGACACAGTATCAAGCTGTTTATTTATATAATTAAACATTAAAGTCAACTGTCCTTCAGAACACAGCAGAAATAAAGCTTTAAAATTCACGCAATCGAAAGATACAAGGATTTACTCATCGTTTTACCTGTATTTGGTAGTAATTTAGAGAAATACGCCAGCGTATCTTGCTGGTTACAAGCTGGAAACCCAATTCAAAATTTGACTAGGCTATTTGTTAGCACTAAGTATCAAATATTAGCCAGATTGCTTAATACAAGCTGAAAGCATCTTGAAAATACAAAAAAAAAGTAAAAAAAATTCCATTGAAATTTACAGCTTGAATATCGCTGAAGTCGAAAAAGACGTATTACATTTAACTTGGCTCTCCTTCCACATTTTTTTAAGAGGTCAACGTAAATAAAGTTGCTAGTAATTACTAGTGTATTAAGAATTTGACCAGAAGCAAACAATAACTAATTCAAAATAAACACGTTTCGACATGTTTCAATAGACATTTCACATTGTCACATTACGAAATAAAAAAACGACACTTATATAATAAAATACAAACCAGACATACCATGCATTTCTACCAGTTTTTATTCCAACAAATGATGGACATATTCGTACATAGAATGCCCTCATCAACTCAGAAACATACCATTATACAGGCCAGCCATGTCACAAGGGCACAAACGTGGTTAAGGTGATGATCGGTAATTTGATTCCTACTTGTGGGGAAAGGCTAGCGTGGTGTTATAAAGTATTAAATATTTTATTTCCTCTTTCTGGTAACGAGGCAAGGGGCGTCGTTGAGTTCCCCTACTGAACACCCAATGCATCCAAAATTCAGCGGAAAGTGGGGAATAGAAGTATCTTAATGATAATAAACTAGGTTTCCCGGTTCCCTCTGCTACCTTGCGACGTGCGGGAAGTAGCGTGAGGCTAGTTATTACGGAGTGACGTAGCGGAGTGCTACGTCACTCCGTAATAAGTAAAAGAATTTGTAAAATTAAACCACCCATTTAGAGATTTTCACGATTTTTATAATGGACTCTATTTTAAAACACCAAAAAAAGTATTTTCGTTAGTATTAAAGACTTCACGTTATATCCTAATTATGCCAAAGTAGTCGCGCTTTGCTTTATTATTAGAGCGAGGAAATTAAAATATCATTTTTTTTAATTTCCTCGAGTGGGAATCGAACCCACAATCTGTTACGTATCAGTTGCACATTTATGACCCTGCGCCACGACTGGCCTGAATACAAATATATTCGGGCAGCGTATAATTCATACATACATAATTCATTCCTTAACAAATAAAGTCTCTTGTTACATCCAAAAAGAAACACGTAACAATAATATTAATTTATTTTATTCGGACAGAATTCAAGTAGAGGGGTAGTAAAAATGTGGAGGTACTGAAATATTCACGGTGCATGTATCGCATGCAGGGCCATGGACTAGGTACATTGCCCTATATCTTTGGAGCTTAGATGTAGTGCTTCTAGAAGGAACATCAATAATAAATATCTTTATTTTGGTCTGTAACAGCTTTGTGTGTGCAGCGCAGCAGCAGAGGGAACCTAGAAAACTAGAGGACGATGGTAATAATGTATTATTATTATTATTAAAATTAGCGTTATATCTCTCCAACCGTGTGTTCCCGGCTTAGAATAGGATCACCCTGGTACTGGTGGTGTCGTAAGAGGCGACTAAAGTACGAGTGGGAGAGTCACATTGCCAGCAATGGCAACACGCATGGGCAGAGTCGACCGGATAATTACCACCCCCGTCATTTAAAACCGTCGTGAAGTAGTGGCTTTATGCCACTGTGTTTCGCATTAGGTTATGCCGGGCTCCGGGGCCCAGCCACCCCAAAAGCTTGCAACGCACCAGTAGCTCCTCTGGTGTTACGCGGTGTCGTGGGCGGCGGTGATCACTTACTATCAGGTGACCCGTACACTCGTTTGCCATGCTTTTTCCATAAAAAATAAATAAAAAACCGCATATAATACCCAATTGTGGAGCCATTGTTAGTATTACGATGATCATGTCCTTGACCGAGCGACCGACCTTGACAGCCAGATCCACATCTATTAAAACATTAACTTTGCTGATCTTGATAAATGTTAGACATAACAATATTTTCATTTCTTGGCTCTGGTGTCGAGGCAAAACGCGCCGTGGAGTTAAACCACTCAAGATGCAATGGCTTCAGAATTCAGTGGAAAGTGAGTGAAGCTGAAAAAAATTATATTTAAATAAGGTTTTTTTTTAATTACATTGCTTTTAACATTTAATTAATTAGTTTAATTTACGTATAAAATGTATATAATACGAAGGCTCGCTTATTTTGTAAAATATAAAGCCTAAGTTACAATTCTCAACTAAGTTCTTAAATTTATACTATTTTTATGTAAATATATCACTAATAGGAAGTTTTATAGGTTTAGTTTTAGGCAAACCATGCAAAACACCAAATTTACAAAATTTAGACTAAGCCTTCCAGTATCTATATATCCATGCCGAGATGCCACAGACTGGCACGTCGCCAGTAGCTTCATCCCTATCTCACGTTGGTTCGTCCCGCGATAACATACTGGTAGGCACAAATTAACCAAATTACTAACTTACCGTTCGGTACTCGTTCTAAGCTGTGGTCGAGTCGAGCGCACCTCGTTAGTCAAATGTTGGAGATGCAATAGAAATGATTTTTGTTAATGACATTAGGTTTGATTTGTTGATTTTATTGTTGTTAATCTAAATTGACTGTTGACGACTGGAATCGCGACTTGTTACAGGATCGATCCCTACTAGAGGAAATTAAATATTTAATATTCTCATTTCCACGCTCAGGGAACGAGGCAAAGCGCGGTATTGGGTTCCGTCACTCAACACTCAATACTTCTAGAATTTGGCAGAAAGTGAACACGAAAGTGTCTTAATGAGATCCTGATTCTAGATTTCGTCAGCTGAAAAATTGTCTCTAGATAAAAAAAATATCACATATAAAAAACAGTTCATGAGATGAACGCTTTCAACTAAACTAACATTTAATCTAAAACTTCACACAAAATATCAATAACAATAATTAGCCCATACTCAAGTCACCGTATTACATAAGATCAATACAGCTAGAACATCCCCTCACTGCCCTACTAATAGTAATAAGTTATAGATTATGACGTATACGTTATAAGAACGGGATTACTTGTACGATCGAGCTTAATGAGCATTATAGGTAATACCATAACAAAACTAATATCCGTACATTGTCCCCTATTCGCGAAGGAAATGAGGAAATGTAATTATTGATATATTTAGGTAAGTGATATCTTAATTAATTTCTATAAGGATCGACGTGACAAAATGGAACGTCTGGTTAAAATAATGGTTGGGGATTCGATTTCCATTCGGAGGAATGATTCTTGACAATAAATGTAGACTGTCAATTGTTCAGTTAATGTAATTTTTAATATAAATTATAAGTATTAAGCTGCTCCTTTCAGCTCTACCATTGTCGAAAATTGAATTCCGCAATGCTTTAAAATTCGGCAAGAAGTAAATAACCCTATTGAAGAACCTTGCAGAGTATCTAAGCACTGGGTTCCCTGGTTCCCTCTGCCTACCCTGCAATGTTTGTGATAAAAATAAACCGGTCCATACGATCCTATTAATTAAAAACACTAAGAACTGCACCACATTCATATTTGAAAATAAAAATGTTTAAAATCAAAAATTCTAAAAACGAGTTAAACGTTTATAACAAGGAAAGGAAAACTCCCACCTTTTACGATCTTGATTAAATAACTTGGTATTATTTGAGGCAATCGCCGTGAAATTTGTTCCCCTGAAATGGAATACTTTCGCTCACTTTGATTGTATTAATAGACAATATTTTCTTGACTCGAGAGATTCTGGATCCACTTTCCATAACGCGTAATCCGGGAAAGGCGTTATTTGGTCCAATTGAGATTTTGGACTGTTTTTCCTTCAATAATTTCTGGTTTCTAGGTTTACTATTTAATACTTATTGTTGATGATAAATTGAGAGGGAGGGTTATTTTGACTTCGTTCTCCGCTTTCTGCTTCAATTTAAGATATAAGATACAGTGTGGCGGAACTTAACACTTTGTTCTCGCATCCCACTTATAGTACGGCAGGCAGTGGGAACCAGGAACCCCACTTGGCGGTGAATCCGAGAGGCATTGTCTTTAATGGCGGATATCAATGCCGCGCTTTTCCTCGTCACCAGAGCGAACCGAAGAAATTTAAATATTCAAAAACTCATTCCCCCGAGTGGTAATTGAACCCAGTTTACAGTCACACGCTTGTGTCCATGACGGCTTAAACTTCAAAATTTAAAAAAGCAAATATCAGTATATTAAATTAAATTATTATTGTCTTACATTTTTGTCTAACGTTAAAAGTTTCTTTAGTTGGTCTTCAGGTAAAAATGAGGTCAGCAGTCAATTTTCCCTGCGCCTTATCGCAAAAATTAGGTTTTTAAGTGAACATTTCCAAAATCAGATATATAGGAGCGTAAAATTTGCGATTGCCCGCCAGTTATTATTTGGTTTTCCATTTAAAATATTTTCACGACTTTACGTTCGCTGTCAAATATACCCTCTTATATTATTTTTGATAGCGTTTTCGTTTTTGTTTTGGTGTGTTTATTTGTTATTTATAGGAAATATATTATTAAAGATATATTTTTAGTTTGTTTTCAGACTCATATTACACTTTTTCTATATATAACAAACAGCAAAAAATGTTTTATTTGTACATTTAATATTTTTGACAGAAATGGAGAGAGGGACACTTAAAAAGAAAAAAAGAAAGCAAAAATATATTTTTTAAGTCTTGTCTGTATGTCTGTATGTATGGTCACGCTAATCTTCGAAAATACTGAAAAGATTTACTGTAACACTAAAAATAAACCTTTTTAATTAAATACTTTAATATGACGAATATAATAAGCACACAGTAGACAGTGTAAGGCTCCATCACCGAACCACGACCAGCTCGATGGTACCACAAAATTGTCATGAAATACAAATATAATTGTTCAGTCTTATGTTAATACAACAATTAAAAGTGCAAGCGGTTCGATTTCTTAGATTATATATAATGTAACTCAAAATACAAATCAACCTAATTAAAATGTGTTAAAATGAAATTCTTGCAGAAAATTACTCTATTTGTCACCTTATTTATGGAATACACAGATTCGACTTTGTCGAGTTAAAGCCAAAGAAACAAAGAAACACAAACCTTCCCCGTCCGCTCGACAGCCGCAAGCCGAGTTTCGAGTCCCGCAGGGGGCGCCCTTATGTTACAGTCGTCGACTTCCTCACAGGCAGCCACTTAGTGCTTACATTTCTTCACAGAGACTCTTACTCTTCCCTACACAACCGGTGTCGCTGTAAAAGCCAATAGGGTGCTAGCTTCATGTTCGAAAAAAAAGAAACAAATATTACCACGATTAAGAATAACCAGAACTACCACGAATATATTCAGATATACATAAAGCGTACCATGAGGATTTCAAAAATATTACATTTCGTGAAAGCTTATTATTGAGTTTAAGCGAAAAATAATTAAAAAAGACCATACCTGTCTGATTCCGACATAATAAAATGCATTGTTATGTAGGTACTTTTAATAAACAAAATAAAGAAATTATTGCTTCTATACTGTCATACACGCATACCCTCGACGCGAAACATGTATGTGGATATATGTATGCGGATGTTGTTATATGTGAGTAACAGTTGGAAGGAAATGGTATCAAGTTGTATAAACTTTTTATTTCAGCTTCACGCTGTATCTCAGATATAGTAAGGTAATGGTGGTCTCTAATCCGGCAGACGGAGTGTCTTAACACTAAGTTTTAGACTTAACACTCGGCTCGCCACTTTCCGCTGAATTCTTGAGGCACTGCACTGAATAGTGGAACTCAACGCCTCGCTTTGCCTTATTGTTGAAGTCAGGAAATGCTACGTTATAAGCTTTCTACAGAAATATAAAAATATTTTTGTCAAGTAAGCTTATTAGTGTTCTGTATCCGCTATTTAAGGACTCTCCACCATCCACCATCTGTCAACTACACGAAAAAAATTGAAACTCTTAATAAAATACAAAACCAAGAGGCCAAGCCTGTCGTAGTACAGGCGCACAAGCGTGTCACTGAAAGCGTGACAGGCTGTGGATAGGATCCCCATTGACGATATTTAATATTTCCATTTCCGCTCTGATGTAGAGACCAAACGCATCGTTGATTTCACTCAACAAGCAATGGCTCCAGAATTCTGCGGAAAGTACTTACTTAACAAAATAGCGTATCTTAACAATAGGATCCCAGGTTCCTTGTACTTACGCTGCCATGTGCGTGCATGAACCTAAGAAAAACAAACAGAAACCATATCTTTTAACCTATTCCACGTTCTTAGACAAATAAAGCATACAGAAATGCCAAGCGCGAGCGCCCCGTTATCGACGAATTGCACTCGCGCGCTGTTCGTACTTTTTGCGGTCATTTGTTACCAGAGAGCACCGACGAAACGTTAAGTCACACTTTTATGACATACTCTTGTATAATATTTTAGAGTGTCTCTCTATTCGGTCGCCTTATAGTTTACTGTCGTTTACGTTATATGGTGAGATTTGTTTGTTTATGATGCTGGATAAAAGTGTTAGAATTGTGGGATATTTTTTTAGCTTTACTCTGTATTCTATATATACACGGTAGAGAGATCGAATCTGATAACCTCATCAGCTCAGACACTTCCGTTCCCGACATTCTAGGGGCAGTGTGTGTTGAGTACGGAATTTAACGCCGCGCTTTGCCTCGACTCCAGAGCGAAGAAATGAAAATATACATTTAAATAAATATTTCGAAACTATAATATATCTTACCCTCAAGAAGTTGCATTTACCGTCACACACATTGTCCTCTCCACCACGACTAGCCAGTATTTAATCATTATTTTTCTTATTTTTTTATCCTATTCATAAAAGTAAAATTCTAAATGTGTGATAATGATAATTTATAAGGATTAAAATTATATTCCCATTACTTAGAGGTTTCATGGTTTTTATGCATAGCAAAGCAGACAGAGAGTACCTACTCTGACTCTCCACCAGACACACTACCTGCTTTTAAGATATATTCAAATAATATCTATAATATAATTCGTATCAGGCAACCTCTAGAATAGCTAATTACTAGATAATAAGCGGTCAAGACCTAATGATGGTTTACTCTAATTCTAATTATAGAGATATTGTTATTATAACGAACTGGGTAAAGGCTTAGAAATCGCATTTTCAATGTATTCTTACATTAAATTATATTTTTTTAGCTGTATAGCAGAGCGTTAATGTTAAGACACTCCTTTCTCCTAAAGACAATTTCTACCGATTTTTCGAGACATTGCGGTTTGACTGACGGAACTCAACGTCACATTGAACGTGGAAAGGAAATTGTTGAAAAATATATTACCTCGAGCGGGAATCGAATCTACAACCTATCACGTTCATAGTAGCACTCTTGCGCCACGGCTACCTTTATACAATATACCCTACTTGCAATATAACATTTTTAATTATACTTTATTTTATAAAATAACGTATTAACATAACCTCAAAACTAATTTAGCGTATTTTAGAAATAGAAATGAGAAAACAATTTGTAATTCGGTTTCGTGGTTTAATGTACCTATATATGTTTTAAATGAAAATTTAGTTCCGGAAACTTGGCATCAGATGATAATTTAACTAGTGCTAATAGCAAGCTTTGCTCTTCTAATGTCTTTTCAACTTAGCCGGTGTTAATATCTACTTTTTTTACCTTCACGCTGTATCTCCAAGGTTGAGCTTCTGAGCTTCCCCCTGCCTACCCTGCTAGGGAATCTAATGTTAAGACACGCCGTTCCGTTAAGACACTTCCGTTTTAACCGTTGAACGGCGGAAGACAACGCCGCGTTCTGCCTCGTTACTAGAGCGAGGAGATGAAAATATTAACAAATAATAAAAAAAATAATTAAGTGGAAATCGAACCATTGTAGTCACACGCTTTTGCTTTTGCGCCGCGACGACCTGAAGGCAAGAAAAGCTTTTGTGGATTGGTTTTAGTATTCTGATATACGTATAGAGTCTTCTATTCCTGAATTTGGCAGAGTTCCCTACTTTCCGCAGTGGCGGAATTCAACGCAGCGATTTGACTTTCTACCAAAGCATGACAAATAATTAATTACACAAGTGAAAATCGAACGTACAACCACACAACCGCAGCAGCCCCTTCAAACTAGATCACCTATAAAAAATATTATTTGCACTTCTAATATATGTATATAAAATATATTCAATACAATACAAATATCGATCAATAATACGTATACAATACACAAGAAGCCGATTACAAAGCTAACACGATCAAACTAGGAAGTGCCTAACAAAAGAACATTCCGGAAGTCACTTAAAGGTTTTATTTAGTTTGCCCTCTTTTCTTTTACATTGAAACTTCCGTATGGAAGGTCAAAGCGTGAATTACT
>DWGR01000666.1:0-20312 GCA_018247715.1 Heliconius burneyi | reverse complement strand
GTAACAAGATATATTGTTTTCTTTAACCGGATTCTTTGCCTTTGTGAAGGAGTCAGGAGTTCACAGCCTCGATTGTGACTGTGGTTTATCTTACATTGGTCAAACAAAGAGTATCGATAAGGGTGAACGGGGCTTTTCACTATTTAGCTGTATACATACAACGAAGCCAAACTTTTTTAAAAAACCCAACCATTATATTTGTATATATAAGGGGCTTATATATACAAATATAATGGTTGGGTATATCCTAGCTTGCGGAAAAAAATGGTATATTTGTAGAACACAAAGAAGATCTACCATCATCTATACAATCTTCTTGAAAATATGTACCATCTGGGATCCATTCCTAAAACTAGAAGTCAAATACACCTAAACCAGAGGATAGCAGGTTAAAAAATTATTTGTGTCAACTGAAAGAGGAACGCTATTTCTTGATCATAGATTTCATACAAAATATTCAAAACGTCGAGTTTCCAAAAATGTTAAATCAGCTAAAGAGATTTTCTTTAAAATTACAGTTAAAATTTATTTTTCACATAAGAAAACCGTCAAACATTATTGAATCCCAATAAATAAGTAAGTGTTGAAATATAGAAATTCAATATAACCATTATGCATATATTAGCTCGGTATATACGGCGCCAGGTAGTGCAGGAGCCAGCAACTGTCGCTCGTATATCACTTGCGAAGAAGACGTAGCTCCTTATTATTGCATGTAGAATTCATACTTTAAATCGTTGTGGGCTATTAGATAGAGTTGATGTATGTTTGTATGTAGACTCAGATATTATATAGAGTACCAACCTTATATAATATCTGAGTGGGGAAATATTTTTAGTGGCGCAGCGGCACAAAGGTGTGAATTCGTGCGCTACAAAATCAACTGGTTGTGGGTTCGATCCCCACTCGAAGAAGTAAAGCATTTATTTACGTTTATATTTCCATTTTCTTCGTTCTGGTGTCGGGGCAAAGCGCGGCGTTGAGTTTTACCACTCAACACGCAATTCCTCCAGAACTCGGCAGAAAGTGGGGAGCGGAGTGTCTTAACACTAGGTTCCCTCTGTGTACCCTGCTATGTGTGGGATACAGCGTGATACTAAAAAAATAGAGTGGGGAATTATATGAAGATAGTTTTTAGATATTTTTTATGTGTAAATTGTGCTTTATTAGTTACTTTCATACCATTCCTCATATTGGGATATTTATTGTTGGATGCTGTAATTTAACATCGTTTCACAGCATAGCATAGCATCTAAATGTAAGCGTAACGGTTGTGGGTTCGATTCCATTACGAAGGAATAAATTGTTTTCATTTTCTTGCAGTGAAGGGAGTGTCTTAATACTAAATTTCTTATGCCTGCGCTGACCAGCTACTCACGCAACGCTCAATTTTTGAAACATCAACGCCACGCTTCGTGATCAACGCAAGGATATAATATATAATATAACAATAATTCTTTCCCTCGAGTGGGAATCGACCTCAGAACCATCGCGTTTACAGTCAAATGCTGACCACGAAAATTTAATATTCCTTTAAAATATCACACTAACAAGTCACTATTATATTCAAAGAGAGCAGCATTTTAAAACTTCGCATTGGTTCTACTTTCAACTCTTTAATATTCTTCCCTCGATTATATTGACAGCAATTATCGACTGTGTCACGTGTGAACTTTGCAAGTCCATAACTTGTCGCACTCGCGAAATCATCTTCCTGCAAAGTTGGCTTGCTTCACTCTACTTGGTAGGTAAAGCTTTTGATCGTTTGTCACGTACAGACAGATTGACATTATAATTTAGTTATATATCTAGAAGAGAATATTTTTTTAATATCTTCACGCTGTATCCCGCACACATCCAAGTAGGCAGAGGGAATTAAGTATTAAAACACTCTCCATTTTCTGGCGAATTCTGGAGGCATAGCGAGTTGAGTGACGGAACTCAACGCCACGCTATACCTCGACATAAGAACGGAAAATTTTAAATATTAAAACATTTCAGTTTCTCGAGTGAGATTCACGGGAAGAAAGAACAGTTATCAAAATCAATTCTTAGCACCGAAACCGTTAGTGTTATTACTCGATCTTTAGGGATCGTATAATTTTATTATAACGTTTGTTAACCGTAACTGAGGCGAAGGGGATGAAGGGGTATTTTAATTGAGAGCATTTTATAAACAAAGAAGAATTCCAACAAGCCGTTGGCAAACACACTGAAGCAAGTATTTGAAGTTGAAAAAAATATGAATAGTTTTGTTGTTAGAATTTAGTAGCCATTTCTGTATTTAGCAAAACTAGAATACATTATAGAATATGGTAGTAGATAAAATATTTTATAGAAAAGTAGAGAGAGAGAGAGAAAGAAGAGAAAGGGGAAGCCTGCAATTTCATATTCCTGAACTAAAAAACATCAGATCTTGGTGTTATTCGTTACAATTAGTTAATTTAGTGTTTCACTACACTGGTTAAGGAACTTACATGCATGACAAATTACAGCGTTCTACACCGCGAATCGTTTTTACTCTGTTACGGAAGATCGAAGGGCCCTTACACAATTTTATGCGTTAAGTTAAAAGAAAAATATTTTACTAACAAAATTTACTTTGATTAGATGCTTAAAGAATATATCTGTCAACCAATAATAGTTAGAATAATATATGACAATGTTGAAAACTCCCGGCAGCTTTATCTTTAATAATATGTCCGCAAGAGTACGTTCTCGTTTTAATGTACGCCGTAAAATATAAGCAGATGACTTTATACGAATAATGTTTTAATAAAACAATTGTCAATTGTAAAGGTTGAAATATACGAGAAAAGATTTTTTTCTTAATTCAAATAAAAATAAAGTATTTCTTTTAGAAATACTGACGCATCATAGTTATATATTCAGACAGATAAAATATACGAAATGTAATATAAAATGTAGAATTTTAATATATTTACGTCGCAGCGCAGTGAGACAGTGTTCGTTTATATTATTTAAATTATTCTCTAAGCCCAGTTTTGCTGGGGAATGGAGTGTCTGACCACTAGGTGCCCTCTGCCTACTTTAGTATGCAGCAAAATGCATGTCGCTCATTGATAAAATTACTAGTTGATAATAAGATTACACTATATTACACACACACTATATTACACTATAGCTTTGCTCATATTCGATCAAATCGTGTACATTTTATCATCAGCTTGGTTAGAATTTAATTTATATTAAAATTTCCTTACACCACCGCCAGAATGCAAAGCATTTTAGAGAACGATATCTCCGTAGAAACGTGACGTCGTTGCATAACTTCTCAAGAATATGAAATATAATACAAAGTACTTTAGGCAATTGTTACGGAAAGTAAAATGTCAACTTTGGAATTCATAAATTATATTAATGTATGTTTACATTATAGTGCGGCGTTGGGTTCCGCCGCTAATCATATTGTGACTCGAATACGGGCGGAAAGACGAGGTATCTTGACAGTGCAATCTCTCCGCCTATTAAGACTTATGTACATTTATTGCTTATCATAAATAAAAAATAATAATAAGCAATTGAACGCGCGTACCTATTTTTAATCCTACTATCTAAATTTTTAAAATTAATTAAATAAGTGAAATATAACATAATAATTTTAATACCATTTGGCGATTATTAATAAATGTTTTTACATTAAAAAAAACTAAGAACAGTGTTTTGACAAAAAGTTCTTTTTACTAGCTGTACATGTCCGTAGAGCTAACAAAATAACATAAACTATACAAAAAAAATCACGAGCAGTAGTCATGGCGCAGGGACGCCAGCTTGTGACTATAAACGCGAGGGTTGAGGGATTTGACTCCTACTCGGGGAAATAAAACATTGAATACTTTCCTCATTTCCTTGCTCTCCGCAAACCACACGCAATACTTCGACAATTCGGAGGAAAGTGGTAAACGGAAGTGTCTAATGGTAATGACATCTTCATAATATCTTAACACAAGATTTCCAAATTTATCTGTCTACCCTGCAAGGCGCAGGATATAGTATAGGAAGTAAAAAATAAAAACCTAGATAGTTGAAAATAAGCAGAAATAGCAGCTGACGCAATAATACTCCCCAGACATAACGTCTGCGACCAAGTGACCTGTTTACTTCGAAAAAAGGACACTAAAATATACAAAAAACAGGCTGGAGTGTTCTTTAGAGCAACAGAAAAAGTAAATACAGCGATTATGAACGTACCGTAAATACTGAGTTGAATAGAACGCTGTAATACTTAAACCTTTAAACCTACAAGATAGTAGGAATGATCAAACTGAATTCACATTTCGTACTCTCGAGATTGGCGTATTCAGTTTGTGAAAGAGTCACTTTGCTACAATTTTCTGTGTTTGGTTATATATTGTCTTTATTATGAGACATTTTTTTATCCCGCATAGCAGGGTAGACAGAGGGAACCGTTCCCTCCATTCCCCACTTTCTGCCGAATTCTGGAGGCATTGCCTGTTGAGTGGTAGGACTCAACGCCGCGCTTTGCTTCGACACCAGAGCGGAGAAATGGCAATATAAACGTAAATAAATATTTCACTTCTTCGAGTGGGGATCGAACCCACTAGCAGTCGATTTTGCAGCGCACGAAGTCATACCCTTGTGCCGCTGCGCCACGACGGCCTCAGAGACGGCCTGAGAGATAGTTAGTGAATTTTTTAGATTTGATTCACGCAGGAACTATATGATTGTGGGTTCTAATCTCGCTTATGACAAAGATTGTCGATAATTTTACATTTTATTTACTGGATCTGGCTAAGCTTATAAAAGTTATGGAGTCACACTGTTTGGTCTTTATGTATTTCCACTGGTTTATGAGGATATACGTTTAGTTAATGGTGTTACCGTTTTATGAAAAAGTTAAAATTGATCATATAAGTTTGTATTCATTTTGAATTTAATATAAGCTCTCTTGACAGAGCGGTACAAGGGTGTGACTGTAATGATTGTGGGTTCGATCCCCACTCTAAGTAGTAAAATATTTTATTTACGTTTATATTTCATTTTCTTCGCTCTGGTGTCGAGGCAAAGCGCAGCGTCGAGTTTTCACAATGCCTCCAGAAGTCGGCAGAAAGTGGGGAACGGAGTGTCTTGACACTAGGTTCCCTCTGCTTATCCTGCTAGGTGCGGGTCACAGCGTGAAGCTGATTTCATTAAAAAAAATCATATAATTTAAAATTTTAATTAGAATAAACCAAATGTTTGCTTAAAATACTTTTTGTACTTTTACTCTGGTGTCTTTTTACGGCTTTTTTTTTATCATCACCTATCTAACCACTAAAATACCCCATTTATCGTATCGCCAGTCTTTAAGAACACCCCTCTTACAGCCGCGCCCAATACCAGAATATTGGGCCTTAATGTTGACTGCCAATATCGGGATCACCTGGAAAGAAAGGCCAAGTTGGCCTCGAAGAAACTGGGGGTCATAAACACAGCGAGACGGTACTTCACGCCAAAACACCGATTGGCCCTATATAGGGCCCAGGTTCGACCTCATATGGAGTACTGTTCTCATCTCTGGGCTGTTGCACCCCAGTATTAGCTTGACCCATTTGCAACGTAGAGCCATTCGAATCATTAGGGATCAATGAGCCGTGAAAGGCTTGACACTTTGGCTTTGCGTAGAAACGTCTCCTCGCTGTTCTCTATCGTATTTATTATGGGGAGTGTTCTGAGGAACTGTTTGGCCTATTAGCTTCCTCGGAATTTTCTAACCAACAAAATTCACACACACAAAAGTCACAAATTTAAATATCATCAACACTACCTAGATATCTGGCACTACACTACTATGCGGTTTCGTGGAAATTTCCTTCCACGCGCCACGGAATTTTGGAATGGCTTACCCGCGGCAATGTTTCCAGGTCGATATGACATGGGTACCTTCAAAAATGCGTCTATGTCCATCTTAAAGGCCGACAACGTACCTGTAGCTCCTCTGATGTTGCACGAGGTCGTGGGCGCCGGTGATCACTTACCTTCAGGTGACCCGAACGCTCGTTTGCCTTGTCCTTTCCCCATGAAAAGATATCTAGCAGATTTCGTAGAGACAAGAGGGTTTAGTGAAAAGTCACCCTGTTCACAATTTTCTACCTAAATAGAAATATTGCATGTTAAGCGGTAAAATTCAGTTAAGTAGGCTAATAAACCGGATAAATATTCAATAGTTGAAACTACTTCAAGAGTGATTCGAAAATATGAAACGTCATGTTTTATACTACATAGCAGGATAGGCAAAGGGAACCTAATAGCAAAGCGTGTAAGCCTACCTGTAAAAAAATTTATAAATGTAGAGGAAAATCCAAAAAAATATAAACATTTCTCACATCATACCTTAGTGGCTTGTGGAAAAAATCAATACTTTATTATGAAACGATATATCTCCTATATAGAGCCATTCGTACACTTTACGACCGCCCCTACGTTATCCGATCAAGTAGAACTATGTAGAAACTGGACCTTTCCTGTGATCGATGGGGAAGGAATCTTTTACGCGCCTACAAATCTTTCTATTTATGTGCTTAAGAAACGTGCAGTTGGTGTGCAATTGGTTTGATTCGGTTTGAGCATAAATTTATTATCATTATTTCATGGATTGGATTTACGTTTGCTGATTGATACTTTTTTCTGTCTTTCAAGATTCATGTCCTTTGTGTTTTTGCACCTTCTGTAATTCAAATTTATTTTGGATAAATTTCATTGTCTTGTCTATAGTATTTATTTTACATTGAGAGCTATGTCGGTAATCTTCATTCGTCTACTGTATACTCGTATATGGCTTTTGACTCTGACGCGCACAGAAATACCAAGCATAGCTTTCTTCATAGCTCGCTGAGCGGTTTTGAGGCTGTGGAAATAACGGCTTAGGACCATATGTGTTTGCGAAATAGGTCACTGGTGAACCCCAGTGTTACTAGACGAGAAAATACTTTGTAGTTTCCTGAATAAAGTCCAGCTGAATTCATCTAACCTAGAGTCAAGCTTTGAGACAGAGTTTACATCGATAGAGAACTGATATCGAATATAAATTTCTGCAAGTAACACTTGTAAATTCCTAAGTGGGCCCTCAGACCCAAGTCATTTGAGCAAAGCTAAAATTTTGAGGATGAATAGTCTAGTATATAGTTAAGACGGTATGCATTTTCTCTAACTTGAAAGGGACCTTTCAGAGATAGCGCCAACGTAACGTACAGTCCAGCCACGTTAAAGTAGAAAGGCTCGTTTTTAAATATGTTTTTAAGGAGCACCCAGACCAATCCTAAGCTCAATCATCTTACCAGGCAGAGATGTACCGTTATTACTAACATACCTACCTCTGAAAGGGCCGAACTTTTAAGTTAGTGAGTAAGCATACTGTCCTAACTCCATACCTATTAGACTAATAGTCCTCAAAATTTCAGCTTTGCTAAAATGACTTTGGTATGAGGGCCCTGGGATCACAGTCTTATCATTTTACAGACAGACAGTTGAAGGCTAACCAACTCTGAGAGAAGTGACTATTTATTAAATCCCAATATACAATAGTAACATTTCCTTTCCTAACAATGTAACCTAAGGCCACAGAAATGGGTAAGGGTATATACCGTTTGTCAAAACCAGGCGTCCATTCGGTTCACAGTTGAAGTATTCTCCCATCTCAGATGTATGGATATTCTCTTAGTACTAACATATAGGTTTATCTATCTAAAATATCAATAAGGACATCGATATTTAATAGTGTTTTGCCTTTTTGTCGAATTTTTGAGTATAAAATAAGGTTATTTAAAATAGATAAATAAATTTCTTACTAGCGACACGCCCGCAGCTTTACCCGCTAGCACTACACAATTATTTATTAAGTAACATTTTGAGTTTAAAACATTGAAAATAAAATTTCAAGCAATGAAAAAATATATTTTGTAGTAATTATGTCGAATTAAATTCTGACCTGACTCAAATTCAAAAACTAAATGTTATAGGAAGTTTGCTAAAGTAAGTAGTGGAAACTGAATTTAAATCAGTAAAGAAGTTCCTGAGAGCAGCGTGCAAAGACAAACTGATAAAAATTTTAAAATATCATTGTTTTGGGCCCAAGTTATATATGAAGATGCACATAATTATGTAGATAAAGTAAATGGTTATTATAGAGACAAAACTAATATCATTTTATATCTAATATTGCCCGTTTCTGTGCTTCTAAGTAAATTGAGATAATATATGTTTATTGTATATAAATCCACCATAGTGCATCACAGATAATATTTTTCTTCCTCGATAATTGGAAGGAACATTTTTTTTACTTTCAAACCAATAAGTAGTTCCGAAGATTGTTGATTTATTGATGATTGGTGTCAAAGACATTTAAAAATTATTCAGTTCAGTTCTGAAACTATGGAGTTTCGAGAGTGCCTAAAAATTATTCCCAGTTACTGTTGTAAAATAGTCAAAATAGCTTAGATTTCATATAATAAAAAAAATAATATAATAAACTTATATTAAGTTATTAAATTATAGTGAAAATGTTGTTCTGGGCACCAAAGAAATACGTGCGCTTAAAGGGTAGCTCTTCATTTTTATATTGAGAAGCGAAATGAGTAGAATTTTTTGGCCCACCAAAATAGGTATATTACTATACAATATGCACTAAAATTTAATGAAAATCATTTTCATAGAAAAAAAATATTTGAACTTAAAAAGTAAACTTCAAAATGGCATAAGAGCTTAATTGTAATACGTATGCAGCATTAATAAAAATAAATAAATTAGCTTCACGCTGTAGGTAGGGTAGGCAAAGGGAACCTAATTTTAAGACACTCCGTTCTCTACTTTCTGCCGAATCCTAAAGGCAGAACTCAACGCTGTGCTTTGCCTCAACACTAGAGCGAAGAAATGGAAATGTAAATAAATATTTCACTGCCTCGAGCGGAGATCGAACCGTCCTTACAGTCACACCCT
The DNA here is from genome assembly GCA_018247715.1 of Heliconius burneyi. NCBI lineage: Eukaryota > Metazoa > Arthropoda > Insecta > Lepidoptera > Nymphalidae > Heliconius > Heliconius burneyi. The sequence goes on along the minus strand of DWGR01000666.1, from coordinate 11,357 downwards.
TGTGCCGCTTCGCCACGAGGATTTCATTAATACATAAAAATATTCACTTTAACATGCAGACTGTAGAGGCTTACAATAAGGATTGTGTTTTATTAGTTTTTTCTTTATTCGAATACGCCGAAACAAAGGCGAATATGTTTTACAATTTAAGAACGCGTCACATTTGTACGTGCAATATAAAGTACAAACTTCTTTTTTGAAGATTTTAATATGGTATTCATATTTTTTTAGATACGTGTATGCTGCACATATTAATGTAGAAGGGAAACTTAGTGTTAAAATTTTCCGTTATTTTCAATATATTTACAGAAATTTATAAAAATCTTTGAAGTGAATGAACTCGAAAAACGTTTAGTCGTTTGGTGCTCCTATTTCTATTAACTACACCAATTTTCTATATAATATTAACGTCACAACAAGAAAATTATGCAATTTGGATAATAAAAGATAAATATAAAAAAATTTGAATGCTTTGAATATACTCGTATTCATAAGTTAAAAATAATTAAAATATATGTATAAAATTAATTATTTTTAACAGACTTCTCAATTAAAGATCTAAATATTCTTTATTTAAATAGACTTTCTAGTCGACGAGTGAGTGTGAACTTACAGTGCTTCTTCCAAAACTCAGCTGTAATTTTTAGTATCTAGATCAGCTAAGCAATCATTTTGCCACTCTGCCAAAGCCTTTGCATTGCCAGTGTCACGGTGTAGGTAGTGATATGCCACTCAACAGCACGTATTATCTCAAAATGAAAGAAAAGCGGAGAATAGAGCCGTTGACATTGTGTTCTCTCTGCCTACTAAGTGTGAAGTTGGCAAAACTGTTATTAAAAAAATAGTCAACCGAAATAAAAACCTACTATTTTTCACCTTATTCATTCCAAAATATGAGCATACTTTTGTCGTTATTTTATGATATGTACATATATAACTTTATATAGACAGTATATATATTTAACCGCATATCACTATGACAAACTTTGCGGAATGGCCCTTTCGCACTTTCGCATTGTACGATAAAAGTTTTAGGCGACGTATATTCTTGCGTATTTTAATTATTCAGACACATACAGCAAAGATTTGGATGGAAACGCTGTATTTCTTTTATTTATTTTAATTATCAAATGAAAGAAGGCCGTCACTGCGCCACTGCACAGCCTCTGACTGCAAACGCAACGATCATGGGCTCTATTCCCACTCGAGGAAATTCATTATTCTTATTTTGTAGGTCTGATAACAAGATAAAATTGAACCTAGTAAAATATAATATTAGCTTGTGTCGGTCCACCGAATACTTAATGATCTTTAATAAAGGAAACTGTATAATTTAGGTATTCTATATTTTAAATATTTATTTATTTATATTATTTATTATTATTATTAAATTTCTTATATGGAACAGCGGGTGGTGGAGGACGGAGCTACAAATAGCTACGTAGAGACCGTAGCGTTTGGCGCTCCGTTCTCCCTGACTATCCCGTAAGGATAAAGTGTGAAGCTAGAAGGGTAAATTCCTTTTACTACCATTTAATGTACCGCCCATCATATTCTTTTTTTACACAACTCCAACGACCAAAAGTTGCCTGGAAGAGATCGCTGTAAGCAATAAGGCCGCCTTATTGTACATGTTGTTAATTTTGTATATAAATTTTATGTACAATAAAGTATATTTTATTGTATAAATTTTACCATTTCGGATTTTTCTTAATTGGAACTCTCCCCGGCAAGAACCTTATTGATTTTGATTACGCAGCGAATTTCATTCACGCAGCCAAACGATACGTAAATGCTCGTATCTTTTGATTGCGTTGGCTGATATGTTTAATAGCTCCTTGCGATCTCGAGATCTATGATCTGGACAGATGGAGACACCAATAACAAAGTAATCCTAAAAGCTTCTGTTTTTACTTTTTGAGACACTAACTTCAAAAAATCTAACCTATTTTAAGCCTACGTAAGGTATTCAGACATTCGAGTACATGTTCGAATGCGGATGGATATATCTCAAAAACTACTAAACCAATTTTGTTAAAATTTAAAATGTTACTAAGTTGTAATATAACTCATTTAAATCCAAGAAGATTACGTCGATAATGATATTCAGTTCCCGAGAAAAAAACCTAACATACACACACTTACCAACTTTAGCATAATTGCTTTTAATCCAATAAAATAACATTATTACACAAAATAATATCCGTATATCTACTTTTTTTAATCTTAAAAGTCTATAATGATGCCACTTCTGAAATTCATACTCTTAGTTGAAAACAATTTCAGCTCTTACATACTTCTAGACACCACATGGTCTTTGTAAATGGAGACGGTACATATTTTATCTAAGTAAATTGTTTTTGAACAACTGTATTTTGTTTCAATTAAAACACAGCAACGCGCAATTAGAGCCTGAATGAATGTAACATTCATTAAAGATTCGTTTTAAGTTATATCAATCAATCAATCAGCTTCACGCTGTTTCCCGCACACGACAGGGTAGGCTGAGGGAACCTAATGTTAAGACACTTCGTTCCCCACTTTCTGCCGAATTTTGAAGGCATTGCGTGTTGTGTGGCAGAACTCAATGCCACGCTTTGCCTCAACACCAGAGCGAAGAAATGTAAATATAAACGTAAATAAATATTTCACTTCCTCGAGTGGGGATAGAACTCACAACAGTCGCGTTACAATCACACCATTATGCCGCTGCACCACAACGGCTTCTCAGCAAGGTAGCAATTTGGGGCACAAGCACTTAATTGAACCCATAACCTTACAGTGTCACCATAACCGCTATAAGTTATGGGTTCGATACCCACTCGAGAAAACTAAATATTAACTATTTTCATTTCTTCGCTCTGGTGACGGGGCAAATGGTGGCGCTGAGTTCCACCACTAGATATTCAATACGTCCAGCGTTCAGTGGAAAGTGGGAAGCGGGATGCCTTAACGGTAGGCTCCCTCTGCTCTGAACCTATCCGAACTTACCTTGAACTAAACCGATTTTCAAGACACTTCATTCTTCTCTTTTCTTCCCGAATTACCCAACAAGATTTTACAGCAATGGGGTTATTTATAAATCAACCTTTAACCTAAATAAGCTCTTACGTCGACAGGTTCTGGATAATTTTGATTTATTCATGATTGTGTCAACACTCAGTAGTCCACGGCATACATCATTAAGTACGCTTAAGCCATGCTTGCGGTTGTAAAACCATTTGCTGTATTATATTATAAATGGATAATTATGAGTGATATTTTTTGTGCATTCGTTTATATAATATAGAATGTAGCTAAATGAACGTTATCATAGAGTAAGATACCATCTATATATACAATGATTGTAAAGACGTAATGGTAGTGGATTCGATCCCAGGAATAAATTACTTTACTCGTAGTTTCTCGCTTTAGAAGACGAAATGTCATATTGGGTGCCGCTCAAGTCACAATACTTATGGCATAAATTAGAAAGTTAAAAAAATACTAGAATGAAATAATTTTAGGTTGTCTGTGTCTGTTTCATTATATTTCACAGTACCTTCTAAAAATATTTAGTCGTTGATGATTGAAGATAAATTTTCATAAAGACTAGATATTATAATAATAAGGCTAATGAAACATTGCCATGAAAAATCAGTATATTTTCTGGTTTTAAGCTCGTGAAGAATTCAATGTTCATACCAAAGCACTCCATTTAAACTTTTATATCAACCGGAGCAGCCGCGTTTAGATTCGGCAAATTGTATATGAGCAAAATACGGCTATACTATTTAAATAATACACAATAAATTGATTTATAGCATATTATTGGGTAAATAGAGAAAGAGTAAGGAAAAATCACTAATTTACATTTGTCTTTTTGACTATAGACGTTATTTCAAAGTTATATCAAAATCAAGCCAGGCATTTCAGACATTTTAGTAACATGCAAAGATTTAAAAAAGTAAAATATTTTTAAAAAGAAAATAGAATGGAAAGGTAAGTTAATTGTTAACTTAACTTTTAACAACGTTAAATACTAATATACTAAGCTTCATCACAAAAATTACACGTATCGCACAATTCTATTGATGTATATACTAAAAGTATCAAATAAAACGCCCGAACAGAAATCTGCCGAAGATCTAAAATCGGGTCTGTAGTTGACTCACACGACAAACTTTTACTTTATTTCAGTGTTACAAAGCAGAATTTACTAGCATCACGTACACGTAGGTACATCTTGAATCTAAAATCTTTGAATCAAAGTAGGGGAGAAATAGAAACGAAAATGCACTTTATAGTTTGTTGATTATATTTCACGGCTCTGTTACAGAGTGAGATTATATCTCACGGCTTGTTAGTTTGGCTTGGGTCGTGGGTTCGATTTCTGCTTTAATACCTAAAAATGTATTATAATAAGGATCTCATGGCGTAGCGGTACAGTTTCTGATTGTAAGAGTGACAGCTATGGATTCGATTCCTACTCGGAGGAATTATATATTTCCGTTTCCGCTAAGCAAGAAGATCTTTCGCGGCTTTAAGTGCCTCCATTCAACTCAGAATGTCTTGTACAAAAATACAAATGTCAAAATATAAATTACCTATATAATATATAGGTACATATAGCGATACAAGTATTATAATTTTCACAATAGGTGTAACCTTTAACAACTATAAGCTGCTACAAATAACCAATCGGTTCCGGTTGTCAATCGAAACCGTTAAACGGTCAAGTAATCGTAGAATAGTTAGAAATCTGTACAATATCGATAACAGATTTAGCCACAAAGTTACGAATGTACTACAAGATGGGTCCCCAGGGTAACATGACAGTCGTTACTTGTAAATATCTGTAGCTTGTCACAACCAGACAAGAACTAGAAATTGGTAAAATGGAATGAGGATATAAAAAAAAGCTATTATTCTTTATTATTACAACAGAAGTTCTTGTGAGTGGACTTTAAGAAAATAAGTGAAGAATTTTGTGTTTTCCTTAACCGTAGGAAATTCGAAAAATCCTCTCTTCGTGCTCTCATATTAAATATTCTCATATTAAATTTTGAATAAAGAGGCCGAAGGCACCTGAGAACCTAGTGTTGTACTCTTCATTAGTGAAACTCAACGCCGCGCTTTGCCTCGAATCCGGAGTAAAAAACGAAAATCTCTCTCTCGTGTGCCACGATGACATCAATCTTTATATATATAATAAGAACCTTACTTTAATACAGAAATTTGTATTTAAATTAAAAAAAAATGAATTTCCTTACGTATACGATGATAAAACTTTAGTACTTCAGTGCTTTTGATATCATAAGAAAAATCTAGATTGTCTACAGAGAGTGCGATCCGTATAAACTGATACCAACAGATACTCGAGTCCACTCAATAGTGAAGTAAAATCTAAAGCTTTGAGACTGTCCAGTGAAAAGACGTTAGGAACGTTTACACACAGACAGCTTGTATGTCTTGGTAAGTAATAGCGTTGGCTTTTTTGTATCATGTTTTGGCATTTGCAAGGTATGGTTGGACAAAATGTGGAATTGAGTAGAAAGAAATGGAAAAATCGGTAAAAGAGGAGTGTTCTTTCTGTTTTTTGGTTTTTCTGTGATGTACCTATATTATATGTACACCACGCAATTTTTTTTTCAAATTTGTACGATTAGTAACATCTTACAATTTTAAGTCAACAGCAGGTAGTACACTAAAAATAAAATGCTGTAACATGAAATATACGTCAAAAACAATATTAAGATTTTTAGAGTTTCGTACATTAAAAGAAAAAAAAGGAACCCTTACAGAATTTTTTAGTCGTCAGTCTGTCTGTATCTTTGTTCATCTGGCAAAATCATATGCTTGATAGATAATATCTATCAAAAAAAAATCTGAAGAATGGAAAATTATAGATAAGTATATATAAAAAAATATTGCAAGCTCTTTCAGTATGCATTATACGCCCGAAAACATAAGTTTATCAAATTTTATATGTCACGTTCCCAATCGACAATATTTAAATTGATACAGAACCCTTTAAGGACGAGTCAGACTCGCACTTCACCGTATATAATGAATAGAATATTGTCAATCTAACAGTATACGAATAAAAATACCTTCACAAACATCATGTAAAACTAATTTGGAATAACAATTAGAAGGATATATAAGCTTATTTATATTATTTACTAAAACACGTTTGTCTCTCGTATACGTGTTCCATCTTTAAACTTTGTTCTGTATTGATTTTGAGACAAAGCTAAGATGTTACAAGTTAGAACTATTTCCAACAAAATCTTACTCTAAGCACGTAGTTGGACTACGAAGTGTCTTGGAAAGGGCAGTTAAATATATTGAAAGCGTTCAGCGATTCGAAAATAAATTAATTTGATTTAACAAATTAAAATATATTTACGAGTATTTCTTAGTAGAGATTAATCTTAATAATAAAATTAGCCATGCTTTATGATTTGTACATTATTTTATGTAAAATGATAAAAGAAGCGTTACCCATTTTTTACTCAAGTAAACTATTTCGAACACAAGTCAACGAAGTCATGAGTTCAAATTATACTCGAAAGATTATTTGTAAAAAAAAAAGATAGATATTATTTCAAATTGCTTAGACATAGACAAAAAAGCAGAAATCTTCTGTTAAATCTATGTTCCAAACGTGCCAGGTAAGGGGTAATCATATCGTCAATGTCACGTTGCATGGAAGAGGCTGTACGGAATTTTACCGTTTAGTAGAGAAAATTTACACTGATATTATTATAAAGGGGAATAATTTGCTTAGTTGAAAGAGCCTAAAGGGGTGAAATAGGGGTTGAAAGTTAGTATGGGTTTCTTTGAAATGGACACCGATTTTTATAAAATTTGAAATTCAGATTTTTAAAAATATTTCAAAGTTTTTTAAAATTCGATTTGTTTTTTAGAATTTATTCAATTTAGAAGGATGCAAATTAGGAGTAGAAAGTACATATGGAAAAATCTTTTAATCGCCATCCATTTTTATGAAATTTTAAATTAAGACTCTTAAAAATATTTCATTGAATACGTGTTTCATGATTTATTTTAATTCACCCCCTAATAAGCAGTAAATAATATTTAACAATAACATAAACTTACTAATTAATATATTCTTGTTTAATAATATATTTGACTTTGTCTAAATCAAAATAAGTAAAGAATAATTGGTATATCAAAAATGATATGACAAAAGTCATAATATTTAACATTTTCATAACAATAATTTAACAAATTCTATAGACGGAATAGTTACTTTGAAGTTTTAGGCAAAAAGTTCAGAAACATATTTCCAATTCCCATGATAAATTATTAATATCTTTGTCTCTTTATGTACAAATATATTGAAGTTTTAGATAAAAGAAATAACTATGATAATTTCTTTAGAATTTTACTGCTATCTAGTACATACAGCGGTACAGCCTGTGACTCTATACTGGATCGATTCCTACTAGAGGAAATTAATTATATACGTTCCCTCGATCAAGTAACAAGATAACAACAGCGTTGAGTTCCGTCGCTCGATATGTAACATCTCGAAAATAGGTCGGTGTATGGTAACAGGGAATCTTAATACTGAGTTTCATTTGCCTTCTTTACTATATACGAGATATATACTGAAGCTAAAATAAGAAAAATATTTTATATTTCCTTTGTTCATACTTTATTATCCATTCTGGTTTGAGATAAATATAATATCAAATTCTCATACAAAAATAAATGATAATCATAGTCTAATAAAGATCACAGTTTTAATAAATATATAAAATATAAATAGATCAAGCGATGCCCATCGTGGATTAGGGCTAAAAGCGTGCGACAGTAAATGCGACAGGTTGTGGGTTCAATTTCGATTTCGAGAAAATGCAATATTTATTATTTTCATTTTCTCGCTCTGGTAACGAGGTAAAGCGAGGCGTTGAGTTTTATCACTCAACACCCAATGCCCCCAGAGTTCGGCAGAAAGTCGGCAATGGTTTAACACAAGGTTCCCTTTGCCTACCCTGCTGTGTGCGGAAGCGTGAAGCTGATTTTTGATTGATTATTTTTTGTTAAGAAAGTTCAAATAAGAAAATTAAATCAGATCGCACAATAATTATTATATTTTTCATATTCTTCATATTTGTAGTAAAGCAATTACATTAAAAAATATATGAGAAAGATATTTTATAAAAAATCGCAACTTGGAAGTAATATAAAACCTCTCAACGCTAAAATATTTCTAACGCATCGATCGTTCAGGCCTGGAAATCCCTACGGCTTAACCGATCACTTACATAATATAATACGGTACAGTCCGAACTATTCCTTAGACAACTACCCACTATTGATTGACGTTTTTGTAAAACAATACCTTCGAAAACATTATAAGAAAAAATTTAAGAGGTCTTGCAAACTGATAAAGCTCCTCAAGGTATTTTTGGACAAAGCAAATATATTTTCAATTGACTTGAACATAATCATATGCTCAAATTGATTTGTAAATTCTTTTTTTTTATGAAGAAAGACATGGCAAACGAGCGTACGGGTTACCTGATGGTAAGTGATCACCGCCGCCCACGACCCTGTGCAACACTAGAGGAGCTACTGGTGCGTTGCCAGCTTTTGAAGTGGTTGAGCGCCGGAGCCCAGCATTACCCAATGCGAAACGCAGTAGCATTAAGCCTCACGCCAGTTTTAAATGCCGGGGGTGGTAATGATCCGGTCGAGTCTGCCTATGCGTGTTGCCATATTCAATTCATATGTGTACTAATTTTTTATTTTATTTTCAGCTTCACGCTGTACCCCGCATATTAGTAAAGAAAACCTAGTGTAAAGACACTCCGTTCCCCACCCGTCGAATGTTAGAGACCTTGCGTGTTGAGTGGCAGAACCCAAAGCTGCGCTTTTGCCTTAATATCAGAACAAAAAAAATGAAAATAATAATTAATTCCCCCAAATGGGGATCGAACTCACAACCGTTACTTTACAGTCACACACTTGTGCCGATGCGCCACAACAGCCCTATTTTTAAACAATTCTAATATAAGAAGAACATATTACATCACGTTAATCGTTTCGATGTAAACAATTGCACTTGCATCCAGTCCACGAGCACTTAGACTGTATATGACAATATGCAACTCTTAATTACTTCCTGCAAATTGCTGAAAGCCTTCGTTTCTTCCTGAAAATTGTTTGATCACGAGGGCGAAGCTGCATGTAAAAACAAGCATTTGATTAAAATGAAACCCAGTTTAGTAGAAATTGCTATACCGTCATAATGATTATCCTTATACGAGTATAGGTTATTGATTTTAAACCAGCGGCTGCGTTTAATGGACATATCTAATAATGGTATGTGGCATACTGTCAATTTTTTATATTTTATCAGATGATTGGGGTACAATAAGAAATGTAGTAAACTATTACTTTTATAACAGACTTCCTGAAGTCTGAATGAACCTGTTCAATTCTTATCTCATAGTGGTGCAGTGGAACACCGTCTGACTACTAACTTAACTATTTTTTAAGTTTAAAGCCAAAAGATAAAAGATAATATTTAATAGATTAGTCGACTTACACTTTCATTTTAGTTATACTTAATTAAAAATATATTCCAAGCACCGCATATTTTTTCAAATAAAAATCAATGACGTCAATCTGCTACACGATCTTTACTAAAATTTGAATAAAATATCGATAGCGGTGGAAATATATCTATTTGGTATTGAAAGTAGGAGAATTGTAAAACGAAACTTTAAACGTTCCAGGACACATAGTGGACATCAATTTTCTTTATATGAAATATATACTGGAAGAATACCTTAAGTTAAGGCTCACTTCTAAAAATATAATAGTTTCTTCAGTTTTATGGCGTCATGAAAAGTTTATGGAATTGTATTCTTGTTTTTATTTGTCTACTTGTTACTTGATGGGTATTAAGATGAAATATATATTTTTTATCTTTTCATACAGGATACATACATGGATAGGAATAAATAATAAATCACTTTATTAACTATTTTATCTCTAGCCTAGTCCTTACAAATATTTTTTTTAAATAAAATAAGTTACTATTTTACATACATATCTAAATTATATATAATAACTACCTAAAATAGGGTGTATTTGAGTATAAATGTATACTGTAATGTGTAAAATACAATATTATTATAAAGCTCGATTATTTCTAAGATCTAGGTGAGATTTTATAACATAATGTGAAGCTTAAAATAATGTTTTCTTATAATAGGTATTTTATATATATTTATATAAAAATAATAATGTAATTAATATTTATATATATTAAGAAAATTAAATATAATTAAAAAAGGGTACGGGCCAAGCGTGTGTAGTGTTGAAATAAATAAATAATAAAAAAAATATCATGTTTATTTGAAGCCAACGGTGGCAAAGGGTAGAGTAGGGTATTATCTTTACAAGAATAATTAGTAAGTTCTTAATACTCCAAAGTCAGGAAATTGAACGCTAAGTTGAAAAGAAAAATTGCCCATTTTGGTATAACTTTACTTTTAAGGCAAAAATGCTCTTGAATAAGTTTGTGTATATAAGTACAAAATGTACCTACTACTCTTCGTATATTTTTACTAAAAAATATGAATGCATCTGTGCGAAAAGAAACTAAACCCAAAATATGGAAGTTTTACGCGTTCTACAAGCACACTGTACAACTAGCAGAGTTTTGTAATTTCTATTATTCATACATATAAATAAAACTGATATCTCTGTCTGTGATTTCAGAATAATCGTGTTTTTTTCTAGTGCACATTGTATTATAATATTAATATTTGTTCTTTAAAATGACAAAATACGATACTAATACACAACTAAACATGTTTTAATGGAACTTTCACTGAAAGATAGAGAAAGTTGTGGGGATACCCGGAATTCCCGCGGTATCACAGGCTTCATACGGGTATATCCCGTCTACCGTTAAACAAAACCAAAATACGCTTAAATAGTACTAAATAAATATTTGTATAGTTCAAGCGGGTAAAACCAGGCGGTAGTCACTAGTTAAGACACTCCGTTACCCACTTGCAGCCCAATTTATGCATTTTGAACAGCGAAACTTAAGTGCGCGCTGTGGTTTGTTACCAGAACAGGAAAAACATAATAGTTAATTCTGTTAAATAGTAAAAAAACACACAACCACGCTCACAGTCAGTCGCCGTGCCATTCAATACATTTTTCCAATCACGAATAATTCCATTGTACTCTACTAAAAAAAAACAATTATTTATACTTCATAAACTTTCCTAGCGTTATGTCGATTCATTTACAAAGGTACATGATTGAGGCCCATAAAGGGGTCCAATCTTGGAAGCACCTGACATAACAACAGCCGTAAC